>BLBF01020009.1:0-21513 GCA_015471245.1 Laticauda colubrina | reverse complement strand
TGTTTAGCTTGTCTACCTAACCCTGGTTGGGGAACCCAGGCTTAACAGGGAGGCTCCACCTGAATGTTTTGTCTCGACTGACAAATTGATGTTTCCATACATGTATATGAATGAAAGTGAAAAGCTGTGTTTTGGAATTCTATACAATTCTACATATAAGATCAGTTCGTCTGCCCACTTTCTCTTGAACTGTTTTTCCAGTCTGTGTAAAAAAAGAAACTACAAAAAGCTGGAGCAGAGAAAATGGTGACTTATCATTATGAAGTGAGGCTTTCATTTTATGAGACAGCTGCTAAAATTCCTCCAGAGATGAAATGTAGTCTCTCACCTTTTGGGGAATCCATAAGTCTTCTTGTGATATCAATAGCCAATTCCTATCAATTGTACAGTCAGTGTACAATAAGTGTAAATAATTTCATATTTACTTGCATGCTTAGGAACCTATACAATACGAAAAAAACCCTGTCCTTAACTGATCTGGAAACATCAGGTAAAGAATAGATGTGAGCATGCAAAAAGAAGTTTCCCTCTTATAAAGATTGTTCTCATCTAGTATCCTACATATATGCATTTAGAATTTCATCTAGTATCCTACATATATATATATTTAGAATTATCACCTCCAGAATTCCGAGTGAGCATGGCTTTCTTCAGTTTTGAAAGCTACAGTTCAAACACATCTGTGAGCTTCCAGATTCTGACGAATCTTTGCTAAATAATCAATATCAGGGGTGTCAACCTCGATTTCAGTGAGGGCCACATCAAGGCTGTGTTTCACCTTGGGAGGCCAGGTGGGCATGGCCAGGGTGGGCATGGCCAGCCCGACATCACTCGGGTTGGCGCCTGTGGTGGCCCAAGCATTCTGCCAACAAAAATGGAGCTTGGGAAGGCCACCCTCCCAAGCTCCGTTTTCACTGGCTGAGTCACCGCAGGCCAGTCCTTTGCTGTTTCCAGGGTAGCCCCGTGAAGCAGATCTAAGCACCCTGCAGGCCGGATCCCAGGCTGCAGGCCTTGAGTTTGACACTCCTGTCTACATGGACCAGAAATTTCAGAGTAGCATTGTTTTATATATGCATCTCCATTTGTTTCTCCACACATGGAGGAAATGCAACAGTAATAATCTAAAAACAAAGTGTAAACAATATTAAGGGAGCATACAAATTCTTTTGAAAGCTTATTATGCATTAATTCCAACATTAGATACGACAGTTTTAATTTAAACAGTTTATTCAGTTATACTTCAGAATATTTGACCACAGAAGTAAAAAGAATATATATTCTACAATTTCCAAAGTACAATATTCAGTAAAGTGGTATAATCATCAGCCATTAGATTATTTCTTCAGAGATGGCTGTACACTGTTTACCATTTAAGTGCAGACTCAGCAAATGCTGAGAAAACTTTGCTCTTAAGGAATAACAGAAAACAGATAATCAGAGTTGGAAGGGACCTTGTAGGTCATTTAATCCAACCCCCCACCCAAGCAGGAGATCCAATACCATTTCTGACAAATGGCAGTCCAATCTCTTCTTGAAAGCCTCTGGTGATGGTGCTCCCACAACTTTCGAGGGCAAAGCTGTTCCATTGGTTGACTGTTCTCACTGTCAGAAAGTTTCTCCTTATTTCCAGGTGAAATCTCTCCTTGTTCAGTTTCCATCCATTATTCCTTGTCTGGCCTACAGGCGCTTTAGAAAATAGCTTGACCCCTTCCTGCCCATGGCAGCCCTTCAAATATTGGAAGACTCCTATCATGTCTCCCCTGGTCCTTCTCTTTACGAGACTAGCCAAGCCCAGTTCCTGCAACCATTCGTTGAATGTTTTAGTCTCCAGTCCCCTAATCATCCTGGTTGCTCTTCTCTGTACTTTTTCTAGAGTCTCAACATCTTTTTTATAATGTGGTGAACAAAACTGGATGCAATACTCTAGGTGTGTTCTTACTAAGGCTTTATAGAGTGGTATTAGTACCTCCCTTGATCTTGATTGTATCCCTCTGTTAATACAACTTAGGATTGCATTAATTTTTTTGGCTGCTGCTGCACATTGCTGGCTCATATTTAGCTGGTTACCCACTAAGACTCCAAGATCCCTCTCACAGTTACTGCTATTGAGCCTGGTTTCACCTAGTCTATAGGTGTACTTTTGGTTTTTCTTGCCTAAGTGTAGGACTTTACTTTTCTCTACACTGAATTTCATTTTGTTAGATACCAGTTCGCACCTATTCGCTAGAACCAGTTGTTAACATTCTAAGTAGTTTGGAGAACCGGCTGTTAGAAAAAAATACTGGCCTAATCCTGTAAGGAAGCCAGGAAGGAAACAGTCTGATATTGCTTACAGAAACTGCCTTTCCATTAACCCTTATTACATTCTTGGCAGGACTAGACTTCCTGTCTCAGGAACTTCTCTCGAGTTTTTTCCCCCTGCTTTGCTGGTACTTTGCTTGTGTGGAGTAACCGTTTAAAGTTACAATGGCACTGAAAAAAGTGACTTATGACCATTTTTCACACTTACAACTGTTGCAACATCCCTACAGTCATGAGGGACCAGGCGAGGAGATGCATGCCTTGATGTGAGTGATATTGAGTTGGCCACACCCAGCCAATAACATGACCACCAAGCCATGTGCACCCAGTCACATACCACCAAGCCATGCCCACCACCTAAGTCACGCTCACAGAATCAGTTGTTAAAAATTTTGAATCCCACCCCTGGATACAGCCCAATGTTCTAGTCCATCAAGATCCATCTGGATCTTGAGCCTATCTTCTTGGGTATAAGCTATTCCTGCCAGCTTAGTTTCATCTGCAAATGTGGTAAGTTCCCCTTCTATTCCCTCATCTAAGTCATTAATGAAGATATTGAAGAGTACTGTGCCTAAGAGAGAACCTTGTGGCACCCCATTGCTTACTTCCCTCCAAGTAGACTTAGACCCATTCAGGACTACTCATTGAGTACGGTTTGCCAGCCAGTTACGAGTCCATCTAATGGTGGTGCTATCCCACTTTTTTCAAGCTTAAGTAGATTGCTGATAAAATGGTAAAAAAAATACTTGTGAAGTAGTACCTGTGAAGTAGTACTACATCTATAGTACCTGTCTACAGGCTACTTTGAAGAGTGAATACAGAAATCTTAGCCTTAGACACAATATCATTCTATGGATGAATTTCCCAAAAACCTAACTGCTATTTAGGAAAAAATATAATAGACTCTGGATAGACTCCTCAGTTGCAATTAACCCAAGGTACTATCTTTTCTGCAAATGTTTCCACTATGTTGCCTCATTCTAGTCCATGAGTGACAGATTTAACTCAGCCATACTGGGGTTAAAGTAGCCTTTAAGAGAGGGGGGGTTGTTCTCTACTAGTGTTGGACTCTTCTGCTGCTGTTTTGCTATTTGCTTCCTAATGAGCTGGACTTAGTAGGATATGAAATTTTAACAAAGTTACTTGGTCTATAATGCGAACCTTTAAGAATGCTAGTTGGTCTGTAAAGTTGTAGA
This sequence comes from Laticauda colubrina, assembly GCA_015471245.1. Lineage (NCBI taxonomy): Eukaryota > Metazoa > Chordata > Lepidosauria > Squamata > Elapidae > Laticauda > Laticauda colubrina. The sequence goes on along the minus strand of BLBF01020009.1, from coordinate 18,016 downwards.
GCCTGAACTAGCCTGAGAGAAAAATAGCATAACAGTGTTAAATAGTGTAAATAGTGAAATGCCAGGACCAATACACATTTCCTTTTGTCTCTACAATAGAACGTTTAGAAGTCTGCATGTCAACAATTGGTGACTACAAAGAAAAAGGGAGAAATCCTAAATCAAAGTACTGTCTTCTAAGACTTGTATCAGAAACTATGATGTTCACGATGCTTGTGTGTGCCACCATGAAGTCTAAGGTTCTAATAGAAGAGGATATTTGTAACTCAGGGTTGGACAGTGGGACCCTTGGTGCTCTCTGAGCTTTGTGGGGGTTTTTGCAGATGTTTCACTCCTCATCTAGGTAACATAATTAGTGCTAGCTAGTCTTAGGTCCTTCTGCACTGCAGCCTTAAATTGCTTGACTTTCATACACAGGTGGATGGAAAGAAAAGTGACTTAAGACATTTCTTTTCAGATTTCCTCAACTTTGCTGTGCTGACACAGCACAAATGTGCTGACCATGGCCTCTGGTAGGAGAATTCTTTATCCTCCCAATGCCACAGGAGCTGCTTTCCTTTCTGTGAGTGGGTCTTTATGGACACGTGGTCTCCACTGTTAGACTTTTTGTATGAGCCTTGCAATAAACTTGTAAAAAAATGGCAACAGTGTTTTACTCGTCCACAGGTGAAATTAACAAAACCAAGCCAAATCAGAGATTCATCAGTCCATATCCCTTCAGAAGGAGGCAGGCAGCCCAGTAACCTAGAACAAAATTACTGTGATTGGTAACCGGAGAGACAGAAGCATTCCTGTCACAATGCACTCAGCCTATTTATTTATTTATTGGATGTGTACAGCTCCCCATCTCACACACGTGATTTTCTTAAAGCATAGGAAGAAAACCACTCAGTACTACTTATACTTGGACAAGTAGGAAAACATTTTTATTGCACAGAAGGAAAAGATAGATGGAGGTGGTTCTCCCATTAGCCTGAGGACACACAGAGGGCAACATCATGCCTTCCTGATCTCAAGAAGCAATTAGTGACCATGCCTGGCTGTACCAATCGACCTTAAGAGCAATGGCAGACAGATTCTGCTTTCAGACTTATGCCTTCCTGCCATTGTGTCTTTACTGGTGGGTGCTGTTCCTGCCAGCAAGTAATAGCTTGTAAAAGAAAGAGCAGCAAAGCCAGAAGACTCAACCAATGCCTTTGGCTATCATATGTTGCACATACATCCATGGAATAGCAGTATTCAGCAATGATTCACAACAGGCACCAAAGAGGCAGGGTAACATTTCAATGTAATGCTCTATACCTTCAAAAGTAGGTGAATAATTCAGTAAAAAGACTGCTTGCCCCCAGTGTGGAGTAAATATTCAACCTGAACTTGATAAAGTAGGACAGGGACAGGCTGCAAGGAAAATTAAAGAATAACCAATAATCACAGCAGAAATACTGAATGTTGGTTGTAGGGGCTTTTAAGGATAACATTAGAATGGCTCCTCTGTTGCATCTACAAAATTCTCCTCCTTTGGTTATTCTCAGTGCTTAAAAGTTCCATATTGTGTTCTTTACCAAGCCGACTGTGGATAATTGTGCTCAACTTGTGCTTTCCAGATTTACTGGGACTGCTACTCTTACAATTCTCAGCCAGGAGGATATCAGATTAGGGAAAGATGAGGTACAGCTTTTGTCGAGGTTGTGAAGCCTGAAAAAAGGATTATGCACACAGCAAGGCACATTTAAACACTGTGTGCACATAAAACATTATGGGAAGGTTTGGTTCAGGTTTCATTCATTTATATAAATTCTTCTGCTAGGGAGACAGCATGGATCATTACCAGGATAGGAGAAACAACAAGGCCACAATCATTCTCCCTCTGACATGTTCTTATCAGTGAAAAATACTTTACTTACCTGCTGCTTTTTCTGGGCAAAGGGAGATCTTTCTGGAAAGGAAAGCAAAAACAAAAAATTTCCATTAGTTATAGCTCCAAACTGAGAGCCAGGAGAAGGAAAAACTGACTGCTCATTTTCACATTCTATTCTTTGTGGGAAATAAATCGTAAACAACATCAGTCTTTCCTATTTTTTGAATAGCCTTCTCATTCATAGATAGACAGAGAGACAGACAGATAGACAGACAGACAGACAGATACAAAGAGGGAGGGAGGGAGGAATGGAGAGAGAGAGAGAATTCTTTATTGGCCAAGTGTGATTGAACACACAAGGAATTTGTCTTGGTGCAAATGCTCTCAGTGTACATAAAAGAAAAGATACATTAATCAAGAATCAAGAATCATAACATACAACACTTAATGATGGTCATAGGGTACAATAAGCAATCAAATCATACCAGGAAACAGTTAATATAAATCGTTAGGATACAAACAACAACATTACAGTCATACAATCATAAGTGGGAGGAGATGGGTGAAAGGAAGGATGGGAGGATTTATAGTAATAATAATGTAGACTTAGTAAATAGTTTAACAGTATTGAGGGAATTATTTGTTTAGCAGAGTGATGGCGTTTGGAAAAAAAAACTGTCCTTGTGTATAGTGCATTGCTCTATAGTGTCATTTTGAGGGTAGAGGTTGAAACAGTTGATGTCCAGGATGTGAGGGGTTTCTAAATATTTTCACACCTCTCTTTTTGACTCATGCAAGATACAGGTCCTCGATGGAAGACAGGTTGGTAGCAATTGTTTTTTTCTGCAGTCCTAATTACTCTCTGAAATCTATGTCTGTCTTGTTGGGTTGCAGAACCAAACCAGACAGTTATAGAAGTGCAGGTGACAGATTCAATCAAGACAGTAGTTATGTCATACCAATATAAGGTAAAGAGATTGTTTATATGGAAACCAGATGATCTACAGGCAGTCAACAATTATTGTTGTTTTGAAGCTAGTCAACAATTATTTTCTTCAACAGCTCCAACTGAGAAAGTTATACCAATAAAAGCCTGTCAGAAAGGTTGAGACAGACTAGATTCCACTAGACAAAAGGAGGATGAGAAAATCCAGTAGGGTTAGAGCAGTAGCTAACACAAAGCAGCTGAATCTGTGATGATGCAAGAATAGTTTTCACAAGGTTGAGGCAAGGATATGTATTTGTTATGATTGCAGGAGAGCAGAGGAAAACAAAAGGAAAAGACGATGATGATGATTTGCACATAATTCAGCTTCCTCAATTATGACCCTTGTGGAGTAGACACAATTCTACCTCTCATGGTTGGGAAGTTGTAAGTATTTAGTCACTGCAAGTCAACTGAAATCCCAGAAGCTGAAGTGATTATTAGCAATTACTTTAGCTTCTGAGATTTCAGCAGACATGCAGTGACTAAATACAGTTCCTGGGCTCCAAGGGTGAGTTATTCAAGTCCTCCATACATTTGCCTCCTTGCCTTGAATAAATGATGTAATATAATACAAATAAAAAGGTGGAGTAAATTAGACAAACAATAGAGCCCATGTCCCACTGCACCAACGGATGCAAAGAGGATGTAAAACAGACAAAAAAGCTTGCCATCCGTTTAAAAATGAGATGCATCGTTGTGTACTCACTGCGTACATATTTCATACGCTCTATCTGTCAAACATCTGTCTACTGCTATTTCATCCGCTCAAAAAGTTTTGAGCTGCACAAAACTTTTTGAGCAGATGAGCTTTCCGCTGCGTACAATGTACATCCGCAACACATACGGGTAACAAACGTTCTACATCCGTTGTCATCCATTACACGTCCGATGTATCCTCTCGGCATCCTCTGGACATCCCTTCAACTCACATCCGCTGCAGCTGAAAGCGGAAAGAGGGAGGAAGCAAAAGGTACACGGAACGTCCACACAGCGTTAGTAGCACAGAAATAGAAAGGATGTAAGCGGATGCATCTCGTATATAAAGCATTAAAATGGACAAAACGTTTGTATATGGGATGAATCTCGGATATTTAGGATGTCTGGAGTATGCCGAGAGTAGGTGGAAGGACACCTAGCAGAAAACCAACATTTCCTATAAAAAGGGGGAGGAAATCACCTGGATCTCACTATCAGTCCAGCAGCCGTGGTGTACAAACCTCTTCACCCTTGCTCTTGCTCTTCCATATCATCCGTTGATCTCCACCATGGATCATCACACACTCCTGATGGAAGCTGCCATCATTCAACACCAGAACCAAGCCCTGTTCAGACTGTTTCACCTTTTCTACTCAAGGAGGAGAAGGAGACGTCCAAGAGCTGTGTGGGTCTGACGATGGATCGGGAGAAGAGTGGAGTTTGGACTCTATGACAAGCTGATGGTGGAGCTGAGGAATGAAGACACTCGTGCATTCCAGCACTTCATCAGGATGCCACCAGCCATGTTTGACAAAATTGTGGAGCGTCTGAGACCCAGGTTGACCAAGCCGAGCACCAACTTCCATCCCAGCCTGGACCCTGGACTGAAAGTGGCACTGACTCTGCGCCACCTGGCCTCTGGAACCACACACAGAAACATGCAGTATGCCTGGAGGGTGCCACACAACAGCATCAGAAAAGTGGTCAGAGAAGTGGTGCAGGCCATCATCGAAGAATACGTGGAGGAGCTCCTCCAGTGCCCCACCACTGAAGAAGGCTGGAGGAAAGTTGCAGAACAGTGGTATCAGAGGTAGAACTTTCCCCACACCGTTGGAGCCATAGATGGGAAGCACGTGGCCTGCAAAGCTCCAGCCAACTCAGGGTCCTCTTATCACAACTACAAGGGCTTCTTCAGCATCATCCTCTTTGCCATGGTTGATGCTGACTACAAGTTCATGTACATTGATGCTTCAGGCAACGGGTCTGCTTCAGATAGCCAGGTATATAACGCCAGTGACCTCAAGGATGGGCTGGAACGCAACCTTATCATGGGTTTTCCAGATCCAGACCCCCTACCCAATGACACACAAGATGTGCCCTACTTCATCGTGGGGGATGACGCCTTCTCCCTCAGAACCTACCTCATGAAGCCCTACACTTCCAGATGCCTCACCCGTGAAGAGAGGATCTTCAACTACAGGCTGTCCAGGGCAAAGATGGGTGGTGGAGAACGCCTTTGGCATCCTGGCCAACAGGTTCCAGGTACTTCTCACCACCATGCAGCATAACCCAGGGACTGTGAGGAGCATCGTAGAAGCTTGCTGCATCCTGCACAATCTCATGCGCACCCGCTACCCAGTCTAGCAGAACAAGCTCGTGGACCTCCAGCAAGGCAATGGGGACATGGAGCCTGGGGAATGGAGGCAAGGACGAAACCTGATAAACACTGTGGTTGTACAAAGCCCCAACAGAGCTTCACGTGAAGGGAAGAAGCAGCGCAACCTCCTGAAACACTGGTGCAACTCCCCAGCTGGAGCAGTGGAGTGGCAAGACAGGATGGTAGATGCTTAATGGATGCTTCCTTGAGCCTGTCTCATAACACTGATGAGATTGTGCCATGTATGTTGAGTGGCCCTACAATGAATAGGGAATTTAATAAAGAACTTTGTTTATTTTGAAATGTGTTGATCAATGAATAAATTGTTATTGATAAAAAAGGGCCATATGTGTGGCAGCTGGGAGGGTGGACCATACAGTCCCACTATGCTTCCACTGGAGGTTTATCTATCCCACAGCTATCCTTACCCATCCCATAACTATCCTTACCCATCCCACAGCTATCCTTACCCATTCCACAACTATCCTTACCCATCCCACAACTATCCTTCCCATCCCACAACTATCCTTACCTATCCCACAAGCATGCAAAGGCTTTACCCTTTTTTCAAAGTTTTTACCAACACTTTATTACGTAAATAAAATGAACCAAGTGTGTGAAGCAAAGATAACCTTTATTAACAACTGTCTTAAGTAAACTGTATGACTTTATTAAAAAAGCAAAATGAACCAAGTAAGGTGTCTTTAAGCAAAGATAAAGTGAACAGGTAACAACTCAGTCTCTGGCACTATTCTCAGTAACTCTGAGGAATGTCCATGGTCTCAGCTGTCGAGCGGCCAGGGACTGTGGAGGTGGCTGTAGCTGGAATGCTGGTCTGAGGCGCCATTGGGGTGCCTGGCCCCGAGAGTACAACAGGGGATGGTGTGTTCAGGAAGCTCTCAGAGAGCTGACTCAGTCCCGTGAGGTTGAGAGGCCCTTCCTCAAGGACCTGGGATGTCAGGCACAGTACCGAAGACAGATTTTCTGTTGAGGGGCTTGGCTGTGGGGTGGAGGAAGGAGGAGTGTAGTGGGGCTGTCTGGTCTGCAGCTGGGTGAGGTGAGGCTTCTGTGGCGTGCAATGTACCTGGGCCTGGACTGGGAAGGGATGCCTCTGCTGTGGGAAGTCCTGGTACTCATAGCCTTGGTAGGTGAGGGGCTGTTGAAAGCTGTGGAAGGGCTGTGACATCGCCTGGGGTGGAGGAGCAGTCCTGGTGTGGGTCGGAGCAGGTTCAGCTGGGCCTGGAGGGTGGTGCAGCAGTGCTGTGATCTTCTCCTTCATCACCTTGTACTGGGCCTCGGGCAGGTCCATGAGGGTCTGGCTCACGTTCGTGATGAAGGGCTTGTGGTTTGAGGATGATATATCGCTGTGGACCAGCTGAGAGAGAAGATCTGTGCTGGTCTCGATTGTGTCCCTGATCTCCAGCAGGACAGTGTGGCTCTGGCCCTCCAGTCTGCCTCTCTGCCTGCTTTCTGTGGAGGTGGAGCTGGGTGTGGGTGTGGGTTGGTCTCTGGCTGCTGCTTCTTCTTGCTATATTTGAGACAGGGGATCCTCCACGTCCTATGGCATGGGGAGTGCAGTTCTCGGGGGGGTCTCTGCCATGGGGTCCTCCAAAGACACATGCCTGGACACGGTAGCTGTCTCCTGGCTGGAAGAGGAGTGGCTCTCTGTGGGATGACTGAGGGAAAGGGTTGACAGAGGGGCTGCTCCTCGGTGGCAGACCTCACACTCCAGGAAGCTGCACTTGGCCATGATGTACATCTCCTGGTCAGTGAACTTGACAGCAGCCTGGCCAGATTTCTTCAGGTGCAGCTTGCCATACCAGGTGTGCATGTGCTTCCACCATCCCAGGAGTACATCTGAAGTGTAGCCCAGGCTCTCTGCCTTGTCTCTCCACGCTGCCTGCTTCCTCTTGGTGTTGCGATAGAGCCTGTGGCCCTTTCTTTACAGGTACTCGTTCTCTCTCAGGCATTCCAGCACCTCCTCCTCATGGTCCTCGGAAATGGAGTACTGTTTCCTCTCTCCCTTCTCCTTGCCTTGCCTCTTCCTCCCTCTGGCAGGGGCTTCAGCAGCAGGGCTTTGAGGGCCTTGGGGCTGGTCCACCACAGCAGCAGCAGCAGCAGCAGCAGCAGCAGCAGAAGCACCAGCCAGAGAAGCACCAGGAGCACCAGCAGCACCAGCCGGAGAAGCACCAGCAGGAGAAGCACCAGCAGCACCAACAGCAGCAGGAGCAGAAGCACCAGCAGCTTCAGAGTCAGCGCCAGGGGTGGGATGGTGGTTCTGTCCTTCTTGCCAGGGCTCACAGGAGTAGGCACAGGCTTTCTCTTCTTCCCTGATTGATGAAACATGGTGTTCTTTCAAGATGTCTCTGGCAGCAGGTCTTTCCTCTGAATGGTGACTGCTTGTGAGCTGCATCCTTTTATATCCGCGGAGCTGACGCAATTCATCCTCCCCGCATGCGCAGTGAACGCTTTGCATCCGCTACGCATCCGCTATGCATCCTATAGGCGTCCGTGATGCATCCGCGTCATTCGCTACACATCTGCTCCTTCCGCTACACGTCTGCTTCGCTATTCTCCCCCGGAAGCCCTTTGGATGTGTCATCCGCTTCCATTCGCTTCCATCCGCTAGACTTCCTATGAACATCCGCTTAACATCCTTGCTACGTACTACCCCCGTCCGTTCTTTTCCGTTCTGTTTATGCAAATTTTGGGCACTTTTTGGAGCGGATAAGAACAGATGGAGCCACCCCCGAAATTTTGCTCATCCGCTGTGTCCTTTTTGCATACGTTTTTGCATCCGTCGGCTAGTGTGACCTAGCCTTAAGCAAATTAACTGACTTTATGCTGTGTGAATACATTGAAAACCTTTTTCCTTGGATGTTGCATGAGGGTGGTGGTACAGAATTTTAATTAAAATATTATCATAGAATAGACAAATTCTGTTTATAGGATGGTAGACAGGAGAGAAAATGCTTCTGGGGCAGTGTCATAAATAGAAATGAGAAAGGAACAGTCTGCAAGTTCCATAGACGATGGGTTTGTGAGAGAGAGGCGGGGGAGAGAGGGAGAGGGAGGGGGCGGAGAGAGATTGGGACACATTCATACACACAAATTTATTTTGACAGAAATATTGGTTTTTCCATATTGATCACATGCCAGAACATATATTTATAAAATGCAGTGCAATTGCCAAAACCTTATTTAATATGATTGTTTTGAAGCTTGGATTCCAATGGCAGTCACTCATTTTGGACTGAAATCTCCCTTGTTTATTTTTTCTGAGAGGATGAAAAAAATGTGATATCAATAATTACAAGGACAGCAGGATTCAAAAGTCAATTTTTGTCAACACACAGAAGGAAGAAGGAGAGGGAGAGGATGAACGGCTTCTGCCTGATATCCAATGTCCCTAAGCTTCATATGGCCCCAGATGAAAACTGTCCAAAGCATTATACTGTGATTTTATTTTTCATAAGATTGCAAAAAAACAACAACCCCCCAACAACCTATAAATACATGGTGTGAGTGCAATCCTATTAACTGTAATTTTAATTCAGCTGAATTCCAAATGAAATAAAATCAAAATTAATGTTTATCTGGATCTGATTTATCCCCTCCAACTTTCTAAAAATTTTCATCCCAGAAAATATTGTGTAACTCTGCCCTATATAAGCAATTTCTGATTTGAAAAACTTTGGAATATATGGCACCTTTGGTTATATGGACAGAATTAGAAACAAAATACACCAGAACTCTAGTACCTCTGGAAACAATGTCAGAAAATTATTTTATTTTACTTATTTATTTGGATTTCTTTATCCTGCCTTTATAAATATTTTCAAACAGTGAAAATATCCAACATATTTTCCTCCTCCTATTTTCCATACAATAATAACCCTGTGAGGTGGATTGGTCTGAGAGAGGGTGATTGACCCAAAATCATTCATCTAGCTTTCATGGTCTAAGGCAGAACTGGAATTCAGAGTCTCCTGGTTTCTAGCTTGGTACCTTAATCCCTATATCAAACTTTGGACCAAATGAGAGGCAACAGAGGTGATTTTAAACATATGCTATGAAAAGATAAATATCATTTTCTAGATGTAACCCAATGATAATATTTATTGTCAAGATTATTTGGACCAGCAGGATTTTCAGCTTCTGAGACATCTGAGATACTAAAACTATCAACTCAGAAAACATTTTGTATACATGTTTTATAATTGACAACCGAAAGAAGGGAGGGGTTTCACAGAGCAGGTAGCAGTGTAGAATCAAATGTACTTTCCATTCATGTTTTCTTCAAAGACTGATTGGATGATTGAAGCTTCTGGCAAGCAAAAATCTAATTGGCGAGCATGATTGATGACTCTTGGCTACAGATGTTTTCCGTTGGAGAACATCTCCAATGGAAAAGAGGGGTGGGGGGAAAAGCAAGATCAAGGGTGACAGTGAATTACATATATCAGAGTTGGCTGCGTTAATGCCAGATGTAGAATGTTAACTTCAAATAAATCCTTTTTAGGATTTAATTGGAGTAACTGCCAGAATCTGACAAAAACAACTTCTTGAGTCTTTTATTTTTTGTAGATATTTCTTGTCAAAACCACTTGATATGCAGATACTAAAAAGTAAATTAATGGCCTAATAGTTATCTAGATCATATAGGCCGAGATAACAGGTAATTTATAGTAAGAGTGATAATAGACTAAAGCAAGAGTGACAATAGACTATAAACTATGAAGTATGCAGCAAAAAATATTTAGAATTTACTGGACTCCAGTAAATTTAATAGAAAAGGCCTAACATTTTCTTGAATCACATGCATACTATATGAAATCTGACAACTGGACAATATAAATAGATTCTCTGTGCCTTCACTATTGCCAAATGCTGATACTGCAGCATTGAAAAGATAAATGTATGGCCCCATTCATTCAATGGCTGCTTATATTTGCCACCTATGAGTGAACTGCCTACAGATGTAAACTTTGTATGGACAAGCATAATGAAATATGGAACTGATAAAAATACAGTAAATTAAAAATGATAGTTATTTAACTGTATTAGAAATATATATGTAGATCCAAAATATTTATATTAGATAAGTACTGTGTATATAGAATTGTAATTACCAACAATAGTTATAATTATAACAATATACATGTATTCATTGTTCCATTTTCTGTTGTATTTTTTTACACTTTTTTCAAAAACACTTTTTGTGTGGGCTTATATTCTTAAGAGTGTTAATGTTTAATTCCTTTTCCATTACCATTACTATTTTAAAAGCGATAAATAATAAACAATAATATTTGAAATACCAGTACCTGCAATATCAATGATGATGTTTATTACTGTAGAGAGATTATTTCTAAAGGACGCTAACGAAGGAATGAAAGATATGAAATGATTTTGCCTGATGCAAACATATTAGAACCAGAAATACTGGGTTGTTAAGCCTAGGTTCCCCAACCAGGGTTAGGTAGACAAGCTAAACAGAATGTGCAGCGTTAGTCAGATAGGCACACAAATAAATGAGTGAGCTAAGTTTGTATGTTTATTAACATACAGCAAAAATAACAGATACGCTTGTGCTATCAAGAATATATTTTATTCCAGTATAAGTTTATTGCATAGTCAAATAACAGTCCAAAAGTCATTTATCATGTAGTCAGTCCATTCAGGGATATTCAGTTAGCAAAGTCCATGTAGAATATCCTATGTCAGTTCACTTACAAATCAGTCCTTTGTTGTCTCTCCCGTTCGAGCAATGCAGTCTTCATTCCAAGCAGTATCTGTTATTTTTGCTGTATGTTAATAAACATACAAACTTAGCTCACTCATTTATTTGTGTGCCTATCTGACTAACGCTGCACATTCTGTTTAGCTTGTCTACCTAACCCTGGTTGGGGAACCCAGGCTTAACACTGGTTATGGGCCCAGAGGCTGCAAAGTCAGTTTAACTAGGTTAAACAGATTTATGTAAAAAGTGAGAGTTTGTGTTGTTATACATTACAGTAAACAGACAGCTGTGTTTTATTAATTATATTTTTATATCCATATAAGAAAACATGGCACAAGTCAATCTACAAAGTTTGTCCCTTATATCCAAGCTGGATGGAACAAACTATGTATCATGGTCTACAAAATGTAGTCTACTTCTACGAGGAGAAGGTCTGTGGAACATAATTGAAAATCCACCAAACGTAGAAGAATGGGATCCAGAGGATGAGGAAGACAGACTAAAGATAGAAGAATTTATGCATAAAAATCAACAAGCCATTTGCATAATTGGGTTAACCTTAACTGATCAACAGCTTGTTTATATCCACGGAGAGAAAACGGCTTTTGGGTGTTGGCAGAAGCTGAAGAGGATTTATGTTCGAGATAATATTGGTGCACACATAAATCTAACACGGAAGCTTTTCAGGACGCATCTCCAAACAAATGGTGATATGCTGAGTCATTTAAAAACTATGCAAAGCATTTTTACAGAATTACACGAGAAAGAGCTTATATTCTCTGAACTACACCAAATTTACATAATTCTATCTTCACTTGATGAAAGTTATGATAACTGCGTAACTTCACTTGAAATTTTGCCAAAACAAAATTTAACATTAACAGATATAACTGGCAGATTGATCGAAGAGGCCAGAAGAAGGCTTGAAAGAGATGAATTAAGGAGGAAGCAACCTCAAAAAGAAGATAATAAACCTCCTACTGCATACGCAATTAAAAAGTGCTTTAATTGTGGAGGAAGAGGACATTTGGCAAGATTTTGTAAAAAGGCAAAGCGCCAAAACGCTGGCCAGAATACTAAAAATCATCAAAAGATAAATAAACATTTGGAGTTAGCCATGTATACTAACGGAGCTGTAAAAAATAATTTATGGGTGGTTGACAGTGGAGCATCCCACTGTATAACAAATGATAACAAAAATTTTATAAAAATGTCCCAGAGTACACAGCAGATATCGTTAGCCAATGGCTGGAAACTGAAAGCTAAAGGTCAAAAAGAAGATAAGATAATTACTGCATCTTTAAGAGATGGATTATATGTGTTAAATGATGATGGTTTAAAGGTGGCTAACACAATTTATGACAATAAGAAACCTCATGACGAATGTATTCACTTGTTACATCGAAGGCTAGGGCATTTAAATTTTAAAATGCTTAAGAAAACTGTTGAATTGTCTAAGGGAATAAGTTTGAAATCTTGTAATAAGTATTTGCAATGTAATGCCTGTAATCAAAATAAGAGCAGGGTTATACCGGCTAATAGAGTTGATGGATTTACTACTAAAGAGCCTTTAGAAGTAGTATTTGCTGATTTAATAGGTCCGAAAAAACCAAGTGTAGGAGGAGCTCGCTACATACTAAGTATAATGGACCACTATTCTAGATATGGGTTTTGCTATTTAATGAAGAGCAAAACTGAAACATATCAAAATCTATTTAATTGGTTAAAATTCTCAGAAAGAAAAACTAAAAAGAAATTAGTAACTCTCATCACAGATAATGGTACAGAATTTACAAATAATAAATTTAAAAACAGACTTAGAATGTTAGGTATTCAACATAAAATGTCTGCACCATATAGGCCACAACATAATGCCTTTATAGAGAGAAGAGGCCAAACATTACAATCAATGGCACAAACTATGATGTCTGTTTCAGGATTACCTGACAATTTATGGGGAGAAGCAACAATGTGTGGTAATCATATATTAAATAATGTTGTTAATTCAACAACAGGTGAATTACCATTCACACTGTGGCATGGTACAAAACCTGATTTAAGTTACATGCACACATTTGGAGCACCAGCATGGGTGCATATCCCTACACAACTTAGATACAAAGGACAGCATAGAGCGAAAAGATTGATTTTTGTAGGATACACATCTAATCATAGATCTTATAGATTCTGGGAACCAGGTACATCTAGAGTTTACACCAGTGCTAGTGCAAAATTCCTAGAACATGTAGGATGGAATAGATTAGAGCAAGATTTAAATAATGAAGTAATTATTGAACCCTACAAAAGGCAGAAAGATCAGATTACCTATAAGAAGAGTCCAATTAAAGAAGAAGTCCACGAAGAGCAAATAGGACCAGAACAAGAGGAAATAGTTTATCAGGAAGAGTTACATGATCAAGAACAATTAATAGAGGAAAGTCCACCTGTAAGTCCTATAATACCTAGACGTACTACACGTGTAACTAGACCACCTGATAGGTATCAAGCAAGTATAGTTTGCCAAGTAACTAAAGTTCCAACTAGTGTAGATGAACTTAGGATGTATCCTGCTAAGGATCAGGAGAATTGGCAAAAGGCAATGGAAAAAGAACTAAATTCATTAAAAGTAATGAAAGTGTATGAAGATGCCAAATTACCTCCAGGAGAAAAATCCATTGGGTGCAAATGGATATTTAAAGTAAAAACTGGAAATGATGGGACTGTTACCCATAAAGCTAGGTTAGTAGCTCAAGGATTTAATCAAACTGCATCTGATTACGATGAAGTTTTTGCACCAAGCCTTAAAGAGCATCTTTAAGAGCAGCATTAGTGTGGGCAGCTAAGAAAAACTATGTCATTAACCATTTAGATGTAGAAACTGCTTATCTACATGCACCATTGCAGCACACTATATATTTAAGAAAACCAATTGGTATAAATGACAATAAAATAAATAGTAATGATTGTTGGAAACTTAAAAAGAGTCTTTACGGATTGAAACAATCTGGGTTTGAGTGGAACCAATACATTGTGAAAGAGTTAAACAATATAGGTTTTAAATCTGGTTTAGCAGATCCGTGTGTGTTTAAAAGAGAAAATAATGGAACGGTGTCATTATTGTTATTATTTACAGATGATATTGCTTTAATAACTAAGACTAATAATGAAGCTAATGAAATTATATCATTATTAGCCAAAAAGATAAAAATAAAGCATTTAGGTGAAATTAAAAGGTATCTAGGATTGACAATAAATAAAACAAATAATGGTTTTAAGATATCTCAAGAAGATAAAATTTGCCAATTAATTAAAAATTATAAGATGGAACTTTGTAAACCAGCAAAGACTCCAATGAGTCAAGAAGTTTGCCAAACTAATGATCAAAGTCCCAAATTTGATAAGTCCATATATCAATCTTTGATTGGTAGCTTATCATATATAAGCAATTGGTCAAGGCCAGATATAGCTTATAGTGTAAATCAGCTGGCACGTTTTAATTCAGATCCAAAAGAATGTCATTGGAAATCCTTAAAAAGAATATTGAGATATCTTAAGGGAACAATAAACCATGCATTATATATAGAACCAAAGGGTGATTTGAGTCTTAGTGCTTATGCAGATGCAAGTTTTGCAACTGATATAAACACTAGAAAATCAACATCTGGTATGGCTATATTATTTGGTAAGACACTAATAGGGTGGAGGTCAATCAGACAACAGCCTATTAGCTTATCCACGATGGAAGCTGAATTTTCATGTCTGTCATTATTATGCACTGACTTGATTTTCTACAAACAGTTATTGTTGGACATGGGTATAACTGTAAAAGATTCCATTATGGTGTATGAGGATAACCAAGCAGCTATAAAGTTAGCTACTAGTATTGCTGTAAAAACTAGATCAAAACATACTGACTTAAGATATTTAAATGTAAGAGAATCAGTGAAAAATGGAATAATAAAATTGGAATACTGCATGTCAGAAGAAAACATTGCAGACCAATTTACAAAAGCTCAAGGAGCTATTAAGTTTAAAGAAAGTTGTGAAAAATATAATTTAAAGATGTAAATGATTCATAGTTATTATGTAACCTAAATGTTATCCCTAACATGGGTAATAACAAAAGTGTGAATTATATGACAGATAAGGTATCAGAGGTTGAAACACAAATGACAAGGGAAGAGCATGACCTGGATAGACTTTCCAGTGGATATACAAAAAAGTTGGTTCTTCAAAAGCTTTGAAAAGCAAAGTGGAAAGACAAATGACAAATCTTGACAATGGCCTAGACGATGACTTTACAAAAGAGATTTGCTAAAGCATTAAAGAAACCTTTAATTGAACCGATAAAATCTTATAATATTTGACTGAATTAAATTTTAAGATTGTCAGAAGTAAAAGGAAAAAATATAAAATTGACCAAGGTTAAAGTAAGATGTTTCTATAAAATTCTGTTAACTCTTTATATATATTTTTGCTGACACTAGGACTGAAATGGGTTAGAACTGATGATTTATGGATTTGCATATAGACAGGGAATATGTTACGGGAAAAATATTTGTAACATTATAAAGGAATAAGAATTACAGTTGTTTATACTTGTTGCAATGGAAGATTGCAGGTCACTTCTTTATTTCTCTTTAAAATTTACTTCTTTTTTGCTTTTTTCTTTGCATTTTTTTTCTTTTTATTTCTTCTTCTCTGAGTTTAGTTTGTATTTGCTTTTATTATTGTAATTAAAATCCTCAGTAAAAAGATCATTTTAAAAAATGCCTCTCTGTGCCTCTGCAAATTATAATGTAATCATTCTGCCAGGGTGTTTGGAAGTTTAAAGCAGTGGCTAATGGATTATCTTGCTCAGATGTCTTTAGGACTCTTTAGGAAACAAAGTGGTATGAATTTTCAAGTTCTTCTTTCATATCCTCTTTCAGATCACATTCAATATTTAGCTGCACGCAGAAGCCTCCAGCTCCACCTTCCTGAATGCAGACACATCACAGTTATCATTTCCTTTTCAAATGAGAATAAGAACTTTTTATTTCTGCCCCAACGACTGCCCTCCAGATCTATTGGACTACAACTATAATAATGCCCTCTGTTTCTTGGGAAGATGGGAGTTGTAATCCCAAGCATCCACAGAATACAAAATCAGAAAAGTTGTTTTAGGTTGCTGTTTTTTGTCAAGCAAGCTAAGACTTCCCCAGACTCCTCCTACTGTATTTATGGGTGGTTGATAATCCCACTATATATTGCCATCTAAAGCAGTGGTGGCATTTGACCTGTTCTGCCCGGTTCTGGAGAGCCAGTAGGGGCGATAAGCAGCGGAGATGGACCCAGTTCTCTCTGTTACTCTATGTTTGGCCCGCCCAGTCTCCCATACTCACTTTTATGGCTAGAATTCGAAGCACAGCTGCTTTGCATAGTGCAGAAGAGCGCCACATGGCAGCTGCTGCAGCGACTGGCATCGTGCAGGCTTGTAGGATGCAAGTTAGAATGCCTCTGCACCTGCGCAAAGTGCACATTTGGCACGTGCGTGTGCACAAAGTGTGTGTACGTGTGCATAGCGTACCCAAGCCACGCCCACCAAACCAGTAGCAACTTTATTTGAATACCCCACTGATCTAATGGACATTGGGAACTCTGCAGTCCAGATATGATAATCCTCCTTTTTCCTCATCTTCATGGATTATAAATGTTCCGTCCGGAAAAACGCGAGGTAGACCGGGTTCCAACAAACAAAGTCTTTATTGAAGTAAGCAACATTAACGGAACAGTTTGGCTGAAGCCGCGGCAGCCTTTTTATACAGGCTTGCCTGCCGGCTTGTGGCCAATAGCAGCTATTTGACTTTGCCGCCTTTCAGCGGCTCTTTTGGATTGGTTCCTAGTGAACCAATCCAAGCTTAGTCTTTTAGCCAATCAGATTGCATAGTTTGGAGTATACCATTTTATACAGAACACCCCTCCCCCCTTAGTTTAGTCCTACGTGGGTGACATAGTCGCGCAGGTAGGTGGGGCTTCTTCTGACTCTACTTGACTTGTTCATTCTTGCTGGAGACTTCGAGCGGTTCGGACGGGATCACTGTCTCTCCGGCTCTTCTCCATGGAACTGCCTGGAAGGGTGAGTCAGCAAGGTTGCTACCGCTTGAGTTGTTCAGGCTGGTGGTTTTGCCGCTCCCTCCTGGTTTTTCCGGGCAGGTCGAGCTGGCTTTGCTGGCCCTTTCCGGACGGGTTCCTCTTCCTGTGGATTATTTCTGCCAGTTTCATATAACCGTAAGTGTTCTTTTTGCTCTTTTTGATTGGTTTTATTTTTAACAGTTCGTTTTTTCCTTCAGTATTATTTTCTTGTATTCCCCCCCCTCTTTGGTTTTGTTTTCGTCGATTTTTATTGTTGGAGGTTGCGCGGTCGTATGTCGCTCCACATTTCGGGAACGAAGCTGGTCTATGTGCTGCTTCCATTCCCTGCCATTGTCTATGGTCAGATGGTAGGACCGGGGGCCTGTTATTTGTGTGATTGTGGCTGGAAGCCATAGAGGGTCCCCGGTAAAATTCTTTGCATAGACTAGGTTGCTGATTTCAAACGTGCAGAAACGGCTGGAGGAGTCAGGGGGGTGCTCAAAGGTGTAATTTGGATGTAACCTATCCAAATGTGATCTAAGTTTTCTCCCCGTTAACAGTTCTGCCGGGCTTTTGTTAGTTACAGTGCTGGGGGTGATATGTTGGAGGGTGAGTAAACGGTCCACTTTATCCTGGACATCCCCTGGGTCCATTTTCTCCAAACCCTCCTTGGTAAACCTGACCATTCTCTCAGCCCTACCATTTGCCGCCAGGTGGGCTGGCGCGGTTAGTGCATGGCGTATGCCTAAGGAGGCTAGGTATTGTTCAAATTGTATAGTGGTCAGCTGTGGCCCATTGTCAGACACTAGGACATCCGGCAACCCAGGGGTTGCGAATAGCTTGTTTAGCTTTTTTATAACGGTGTGGGTTGTTGTAGATGACATTACTGTGACTTCTAACCAATTCGAGTATCCATCTACAACAATCAAGAATGTATGCCCCCTGGTCGGACCCGCAAAG
>BLBF01020008.1:0-24800 GCA_015471245.1 Laticauda colubrina | reverse complement strand
CCCCCTGGTCGGACCCGCAAAGTCAATATGGATTCGAGACCAGGGGCCTCGTAGGGTCTCCCAGTCCCTTATAGGAGCTTGTGGTGGTGATGGCCTGGTTTTCTGGCATATATTGCATGTGGCAACCCAGTACTCAATATCTCTGTCTAAACCAGGCCACCATACATAGCTCCTAGCCAGGCTTTTCATTTTCACGATGCCTGGGTGGCCTTCATGAAGCATACCCAACACTCTAGTTTGTAATTTGGAAGGAATTACTACCCAATCACCCCACAATAAACACCGCTTTTGTATTGACAGTTCAGTCTGTCTGGTCCGGAAAGGTTTAAAGTTTTCAGTTTTTTGGTTTTCCGGCCAACCTTTACCTACCCAATTTAAAATGCGGGCAGTCACTGGGTCTTTAGCGGTTGCTCTGGCGACATCATGTGCAGATATTGGTAGCTCGGGGCAGGTTTCTATCTGCAAGGTGGTAATTGTTGGTGCCGGGTCTTCCTCCGTCATTGGCAGCGGTGTTCGACTTAATGCGTCTTCATGGGAGATCTGTTTCCCGGGTCGATGTATCAAAGTGTAGGAGTACGGTGCTAGGAATTCTGACCATCTAGTCATTTGAGGAGATAAAATGTTCGGTGTGGGTTTGTTTCCTGCCAAAATTCCTAGTAGTGGTTTATGGTCAGTTACGATTGAAAATGTTCTCCCATAGAGGTACTCGTGAAAACATTTAACTCCGGCGACAATTGCCAGGGCTTCTCTGTCTAGTTGACTATAGTTGCGTTCTGCTTTCGAAAGTGTTTTCGAGTAAAAGGCGACGGGTGCCTCTCTCCCATCAGGCAATTGGTGGCTCAGGATGGCACCGACTCCAAATGGTGAGGCGTCACAGGTGACCGTCAATGGAAGTGTGTTACAAAACTGAATAAGAACGGTGTCTGAGGTTAACATATTTTTTATTCCTTGGAATGCTTTTTGTTCTCTATGCCCCCAATTTTTCTTATCCAATAAACGATGTAACGGTTCAGCTATTGTTGCCTTGTGAGGGAGGAATACGTTATAGAAGTTTATTAGACCCAAAAATGCTTGTAATTCCATTTTGTTTTTTGCCTGTGGTGCGTCTCTAATAGCCTTGACTTTTTTTTCCTGTAGGGTGTATACCCTCACCGTCAATTAAATACCCCCAAAATTTGACACGATCAGTCATTAAACAGCATTTTTCTTTTTTGACTTTCAGGCCGGATTCTCTAAATTTTGTTAGCACTTCTTTCAGTCTTTTCTCTAATTGGGTCGTATTTTTAGCCGAAATTAGGACGTCATCAAAATATGGCACGACCCCTTTAATACCATTTAGTAGGCGTTCCATAAGGCTTTGGAAAACGCCTGGGGCAACGCTCACACCAAATTGAAGTCTGTTACATTTGAATGCCCCTCTGTGAGTTACTATTGTCTGTGCCTTGGCCGTTATTGGGTCTACTGGAAGCTGTTGATATGCCTGGGCTAAATCAAGCTTGGCAAAAAAATTTCCTCCCCCTCGCGAGTGCAGTAAATGTTGCATAATTGGCACAGGGTATGTGCTTTGCTGCAATGCATGGTTCAGGGTAGCCTTGTAGTCTCCGCAGATGCGTACCAACCCATCAGGTTTAACAGGTGTTACTATTGGTGTCTCCCATCTAGCATGGTCGATTGGTTCTATATCCCCTTGCTCAATTAATTTATTTAACTGTTCATCTATTTTGGCCTTTAAAGCAAAGGGGACTCATCTGGCTTTTAATCTTCTAGGTGCTACCTGAGGGTCTAAACTAAAGGAAATTGGGGTCCCCCGGTTCCTGCCTAAGGTGCCGTCGAAGACGTCCTGGAACTCTTGTATCAGGCTCTCTTCCCAGTTGGTTGCAGCTACTCGGCTCACCCCGGTCATTCTGATGCCCAATGGTGCGAACCATTCGATGCCCAGGAGGCTGGGGCGGTCCCGGTTGACTATTGTTAGAGGCAAGACTTCAGCATAGTGCTTGTATGTGACTCGGAAATGTCCTAGACTTACCACAGGGATTCGGTTTCCTTGGTAGTCTTTTAAAGTTAACTTTTGTTTCTGGAGTTCTTTTAATTTGATGTTTGGAACCAGCCGTCTGATTGTGTTTCAAGACACCATTGACAGGAAGGATCCTGAGTCGACTTCCATCTCGCAGGGGCTTCCTTCAATTTTTACAACAATTTTGACTTTTCTCCCGCTTTCCCTCTGGGCGCTTCCAATAGTGACAGTTTGATGGGTCTTTTCTCGGTTGCCGGTTCGATTGTTGTGTTCCCATTTCTTTTCGGCTTGCTTTGCTTCAGCTGGTAGTGGGGAGTTACTGCATCTGTTTGGGCTGTTATTTTTTTGATTCCTGCAGACTTTTTCAATGTGTCCCCTCTTCTTGCAAGCTTGGCAGATGGCATCAAGGAATCTGCAATCGGCTTGAGGGTGGTTTCCCCCGCAGCCAGCGCATTCCCGCCAATTTCTTTTTTCGCGCCTTTTTTTGCTGGCGTACAGGCAATGGACCTCATCGTCCTCATCTTCCGTTTCTGATGGACTGTAGAATTCTTTGTGATGAGTTGTGGTGGGAGCTTGCTTCTTTCCTCTGGATAGGGTCGTCACGTCATTATTTGAGTTCATTTGCTTCATAGTGGCTGCTGACTTTTTCATGGCTTCTGCTGCTGTGGCTTCTGCGATCGCTTCAGCCACTGTGATATTGGGTTTATTTAGTAGTTTACTTTGTGAGTTAGAGTCTCTCAGAGCTAGGACAACTCGATCTTGCATGGCTTCATCTCAGTTCAGGAACTCACAAGCTCCGCCCAATGGTTGGAGAGCTGCCATGAAGTCAGCGATGGTTTCGCCTTCCTTCTGATCCCTTTTGTAGAATTCGTGCCGCTTGATGAGATTTGACACTACCGGTGCGTAGTGGGCCTTTAACATTCGGTGAAGTTCAGACCAGGTCATTTGTTTCACATCTCTGGGCTTCGCCAATGCTTTGGCCATTTTAAATACGGTTGGTCCACAATGCGTTAGGAATACAGTCCTCTTCCGCTGGTCTGAGATCTCTTCCATTTCATTGCTCTCTAAGAACATCAGGAAACGGTCTACATATGACTCCCAATCCTCTTTGTTGGGATTGAAAGGTGCGGGTGGCGCATTATTCCCAGCCATCACTTTCAGCCTGGAATTCTTTCTGCCGCGTGCTTGGTCTCGCGTTTAGGACGATCCCACCTTCGTCGCCAGTGTTCCGTCCGGAAAAACGCGAGGTAGACTGGGTTCCAACAAAGTCTTTATTAACACTAGCAACAGTAATGGAACAGTTTGGCTGAAGCCGCGGCAGCCTTTTTGTACAGGCTTGCCTGCCGGCTTGTGGCCAATGGCAGCTATTTGACTTTGCCGCCTTTCAGCGGCTCTTTTGGATTGGTTCCGAGTGAACCAATCCAATGCTTCATCTTTTAGCCAATCAGATTGCATAGTTTGGAGTATACTATTTTATACAGAACAATAAACTGAGATAAATATGCAGCAAAGGCTATTTCTTTTGATGAAAGCCTGCTGATTCTGCTTTATTTCAGTGACAAAGCCTTAGTTCAGTCTTCTTACCATTTATTACATACAGTAAACCAGAAAAAAACAACAACCCCATGAGTTGCAAAGTACAACTCTCAAGGATTGGTAATGTAGATTATGTTGAGAATGATACACAAAGGTTATTTGACCATCATGTCCCAACATGCCCTGTAACGGCATTTACAGGAAATGCTTTTCGCACTGGATGTTTCACAGGCACTCCAAAAATATGTTAATGAAAGATAAATAATTATCCAAATAACAAGATTAATTATTTAGTTGGTCTGCCTATAGATTTTTATTTCTAGTTTAAAAATATTTACAGGGTATCTGAAAAATATTAAAGTAACTACACTTGGCAATAAGGGCATGGGAGAAAGAAATGCAATTAAATAAAATTGCAATTCTATAGTTGACATATAATTACAATGAATCTTATCATACCAAAGTTTGATAACCTCTATCTTTGCTTAGCTTATTGCCCAACTGTTCTTTGTTAGTTTGCAATTCCAAAGATTTTTCTTGCTCACCTTTCTTATAATCCCTGCACTTGGATTGGACAGCTTTTTGTTTGAAAATTATTTGATGTAAAGGAACCATGAATTTGTTAAGATATAAGCACATAATGCCAAGTCAAGATTTTAAAACCATGATTTGAACAAGTTATAATCTGGGTTGCACATAATTCTAAGCCATACAAATGTGTTTGTAAATTGCTACATCAAAATTTATTATGAAGTAATAAATGTGTGAATCTAACCACTATGACTGTTAATTGAGTTGGTGACCTGAATTTGTCTCCCTGCTCCAGCATCCAATTCTACTTAATATATGCCACAGTCTCTCTAGAGAAATAGCTTGATGACTACTCATTTCATAGGATAAATACATCATCACTTCTTGTAAATCCAGCAGAGTCGGAATTAGAAACTACATGGCAAGATGATCATCACTGACAACTTGCTATGAGGGGGAGGATTATCACAGCACTTTTTGACACCTCATGTAAGAAAGCATCTCTCTTTGTAAAACTGATTTTTCAGCAAGTTTTTAAAGCCTTTCTTTGATTTGGAAATTGTCAAAGATCTATGCAAAACTGGTAGAACTTCATCTGTGAATTAAATGGACTGTGTGCTGGGTTTTTCATTTTGTACTGACACATTATCTTGCGCAGAAAAACTGAAGTTCCTCATAATCCTGCATTGATTATGTTGCATTCTAATTACATTAAAAAGATTCCTATCCATGTCACATTCAAGAGCTAGACTATCAACACATAATCTCAGACAAATGGAGCTCAGTCCTCACAGCAGTCTTCTGTGCTTGCCAAATTTTAATTATCTGGACCATGCACAGATGTAGACCAGTAGCGCACTGAGTTCTGTTTGTGGTGACTAGATTCACTGTTGCTTGGGCATGCACAATAGCAAATTAGGACCAAGCCACAAACAATTACTATCTAGACATCATGTTAGATTGCAGTTGCAATGCAGCTTTGGGATTCTTTTCAGAACAAATGAAAATGTAGGATACAGTGTATACAGCTCATATAAACCCCTTGTCCATTATCACAGACTGCTTAAGTATTTAGGTCTAGTGATTAAGATACCAATCTCGAAGCCAAGAGGTCCCACCTTAGGCATGAATGCCAGCTGGGTGACTTTGGATCAGTAACTCTTTCTAAGTCCATCTCACAGGGTTATTGTTATGGGGGAAATTAAGAGGAAACAGTATTAGGTATTCACTGCCTTGAGTCACCTCACATAAAAATGATTAAACAATCAACCAGTAGGTTTACAATAAATCAAGCTTTGAAATGGTGATCTACTACTTTAAACAAAGTGTTTTTTCACGAATATCTTTAAACCAAAATAAGCAAGCCACATTATATTTTCACAGCAGCTGTCCTTTTGGAAATGGTAGAACCAGCTAATTTCACATTTCTGAAGTAACTTTCCTTTCTAATCCTTTTGTGTTTCCTAAACAACCAACTAGAGTACATATGTAGAACATGTCCATGCAGAAAGCTATATTAAGAAGTGGGAAGTTAAATCACAACCAAACCTCTTTTTAACACACCGTCCCCAGGCTAAATAATAAGTAAAACAACAACATGTGATGTTTATACTGGTCAGTTGTGGCAAATAGATCCTGATACAGGTAGAAAAAATAAAGATAAAGCTAGTAGATTTACAATTGGTCATTAAAGGTTTTGGCAGAACACATTCCCAGGGTATCCGATTGGAAATTATTTTTTCTCCTTTGCAGAACTTTACATGTTTAGAAGTAAAGCTTCAATCTATTTAATGAGGATATATTTTTAAAAAATCCTTGTAACTGTGAAGATCTCAATGCATTATTACATCTGCTTACTGCACATATAAATATGAAAGGTTTTAAGTTTCAGTAAGGGAACAGATGCCAATAATTGACACATTCTTTCAAAATACCATTTACCTTTCTTATTATTGTATCTATTTGAATACTTATCTATTTGAAAACATATCCCATTAAGCTCAACATGATTTATACCCAGGACAGTATAAGACTGTAGCCTCATGCAAGCATGTGATTAAAGCTAGCATCCTCATTCAGTCAGAATGGATTCACCACAGTATAGACCAATTTGTGGTAAAGACACTCAGTGTAGACACCAGGAGACTTAAATGTGAGTCTTAGTGCTGTCTAAGACATGAAAGCCGGCTGGGTGTCTTTGGGCCAGTTATTTTCTCTTAGTCCAACCCACCTCAGAAGGTGATTGTTGTTGGAGAAAATAACAGAAAATGAAGAAGCTAAAGTACTTTGGAACTTTAGAATTCAAACAGAAAGATATCTGCCTCATAAAACCCCAGATTTAATAATTGTTGGTAACAAAGATTTTTAAAAGTCTGTATAATGGATGTGGCAGTACCTGGAGACTGCAGAATAAAAGGAAAAGGGGGGATTGTGAGCAGAACCGAAGTCATGTTGGATGGCCCATTGAATTGAATAAGGAAGTGTGTCTCAAACTCAGTAGCTCTGTTAAATAAGAAAGTGTTCCAGTTTGTGCACAAGAGAAAAAACAAGATAAGGCTAGAACAATGGGGAATTGTAATAAAGTGCTGCGATGTCAAAAACCGTGTAACTGCTTTTGCTAGATAGGGAGCTAGTATGAACCTTCGAATATATGTGTCAATTTGAAAACAGAAAGAATGTGAGCCAAGCTCTCGTACGAGGGGGCGGACAGTTAGGGTATAAAAATGCTGCCTGAATTTTGCTCTGTGTTCCTTCAATGCCTGAGGGAACCCGTCTCTGCAGACACGTGAATAAAACCTTGTTTTCCTTGGATCAATGAATCTTTTGGTGGTTTTTTATCTGCTTCCACCTCACAATTTGGCGCCCAACGTGGGGCCCGACAGAATTTCGACTGAAGAAAAGGGACTGGGTAAGTGTGGCGCCACCGCCTCCCATTGTAGAGGGGCCCCTTCCTTGTCTCAATTGGATCCCGGGATAACTGCACTCAGCAGACGATCCTTGGAAATAAGAGAGAGAGAAGCCAGCCTGACGCTCTGGGAGTGTCGTTGATCACCTGAAGTGGGGACGCCCACACTCCTTTCGTCTCCGGGAGACCAGGGGTGTATCAGGTGAGTTTGTTGCCTTTCGGGATAGAAGAAGGGATATAGTGTCTTTAAACTCTGGGAATCCAGCGACTGCTGGAGGACAGTGTAAATCCCTGAGTTGAGAATCTCTGGGAGATTGTTGGCGGGCAGCGTGGAGAATGGGAAAGGGACAAAGCAAGTGTGAGATGTTCCAAGAGGGAATGGGTAGTGAGATAGAAAAGACCCTGAGAAGGCTGATTCCGACTGACTCCCCATTGGGTCAACTACTACAACAATGGTCGTTGCCCCATCTGAGGACTTACACTCGGAGTCTAGAGAAAAAGAAAATGATCTACCTATGCCAATATAGGTGGCCGAAGTATCCCCTAGTAGACCCTGAGTTTCCTTACCACTGGGATCCCAAAGGGAATACCAGCACGTACTGGATAACTCAGTTGAAAGAGTATATAGTGAAACACCGGATGAAGGAGCAAATACCCTATGTGGAGGTATGGTATCATGCTCACTTTGAAGGTCCAGTTCCACCAGAAACAGAAGTAGGACAGTTTGTCAGCAAGGTGGAGGAAAGCGAAACTGAGAATTGTCCACCGGCATCAGCTCCGGCAGTCCTGGCACCACCGCCCCTGCCGGCTCCAGTTGCCCAGGCTCCACCTCCACCTGCATATCCAGGACTCAGGAGGGAACTGGCTTAATTAAACAAGGACCTAGAGAATTTGCCTCTAGGAGGAAGGTCAGCCAATCCCGTGTTGGCCTTCCCAGTCAGAGAAGTCCCAAATGGCATGAATGCGCAAGGGAATCCAGTCACCGTTTTCGTGGCTGTCCCCATAAAATCTGCCGAGTTACGGGATCTGAAAAAGACCCTTCCAAAACTCCATGAGAATGCTCATGAAGTGGCGAACAGTTGGAATTGTTTCTGGGGCCCAATGAATAAACATACCAAGAACTGATGTATATTCCTGGACACCTTTTCACCCCGAAGAGAGGAACCTCATTAGGAGGGCAGCAATGGCTGCCTGGGATAGGAGACATGCAGGGCAACAGGGAGCAGTGGCTACAGACACAAAGTTCCCCATAGCCGATCCAAATTGGAACATCAATAATAACGCTCATAAGGAGCACATGAGAGATATGAAACGCATGATCATTGAAGGAATTAAATTGGCCATCCCTCAAGGGAAAAACTTGACCAAAGCATTTGAAATAACACAAGGAAAGGATGAGTCCCCGGGGGATTTCTGTGCTTGGCTCCGTGAAGGGTTAACCAAGTACTCCGGAGTGGAGCCAGAAACCCGTGCCTTCGAGACTCTCGTGAAGATGCAATTCGTCACCAAAGCATGGCCAGATATCCAGAAAAAGATCCAGAAGACAGAGGGATGGACTGATTTGGGCATGACAGATTTGATGAGAGCAGCCCAACAAGTTTTTGTGAACCGAGACTCAGTTAAAACCAAACAGAAGTCTCAGATGATGGTAGCTGCTGTGCAAACGGCAGCCAAGAATGAAGTTAGGAAAAACAGGGAGACCCAGATGTCAGATCCGAGGCCAAGGTGGAGAGATGAAAGATCTCCCAGCAGGGAGTGGAGACCCCCGGTTAGGCGAGGAGGTCCAGGGGGCAATCGAGGCGGTCGATTCCAATGGCCGTCCCAGAGTAGAACTTGCGTCAGATGTGGGAAAGAGGGACATTTTGTGCGCGAATGTCCCAAAACCCCAGAGGAACGAAGCTATGCCCTATACGATTAGGGAGGTTCTGGCTCCCCAAGAGGGACCCGCGGGGAGCCATTGGTAAATGTGTTAGTGGTTCCTGATCGACACCGGCATAAGCCGGACATCTGTATGCGATCCGGTAGAGGGAGCATGCAGGTCAAAGCAGACTTTAAAGGTGGTTGGGGTGAGTGGGAAATCCCAAGAGATCAAGATTTTGGAAGAGGTGAGATTGGAATTGAATGATGTGGTTACTGAAACCGAAATATTGTATATTCCGGATTCAGGGGTGAACTTGCTA
The DNA here is from genome assembly GCA_015471245.1 of Laticauda colubrina. Classification (NCBI taxonomy): domain Eukaryota; kingdom Metazoa; phylum Chordata; class Lepidosauria; order Squamata; family Elapidae; genus Laticauda; species Laticauda colubrina. The sequence continues at coordinate 15,634 of BLBF01020008.1, read as the reverse complement.
GGAAGAGACTTGTTGGATGTTTTTGGAATAGAATTGTGGGATAGAAGGAAGGAAGTTCACATGTGTATGCTAACAACGGAAGATGAGAAGATATCATCAGATGTGTGGGCAGGAGGTGAAGGGGTTAGTAGGATGGCAATACAGCCCATTCAGATCAAGATACAACCAGGAATAACTAAACTGTGGACTCCACAATATATTCTGAGTAAGAGAGGTAGGGAAGGGTTGAAACCAGTGATTGACAGATTATTGAAACAGGAACTGTTGGAACCTACTGTGTCACCATTCAATTCACCGGTTTTAGCAGTAATAAAAAAGGATGGGAAGTATAGATTGGTTAATGATTTGAGGAGGATCAATGAGATAGTGGTTCCTAGATTCCCAGTGGTTCCTGATCCCAATACCATCTTGGGGCGGATCCCTCCCAAAGACAAATGGTTTACTGTGATAGATCTGAAGGATGCCTTTTGGGCGTGCCCCTTGGAGGAGGGGAGTAGAGACTTGTTTGCCTTTGAATGGAATGATCCTGAGAGTGGAAGGAAACAGCAGTTGAGGTGGACGGTACTTCCTCAGGGATATACCGAGAGCCCTTTGTTGTTTGGACAGGCGTTGGAAGAAAAGTTGGTGTCGTTTGAGAGAGAGAAAGGAATCACCCTAATTCAGTACGTGGATGACTTGTTGTTAACTGGGGAGAAAGAGAAGGAAGTGAGAGCGGCTTCTGTGAGTCTGTTGAATTGGCTGAAGGAGCAGGGGCTGAAAGTCTCAAAAGAGAAGCTTGTTTGTTGAAAAAAAGGTGAAATATTTGGGACATTACATTCAGCAGGGGGTGAGGTCCTTGGATCCTGAAAGAGTGAAGGGGATCATGAGCTTGGCTCCTCCCAGGAACAAGACAGAGGTGCGGAAAGCATTGGGATTATTGGGGTATTGTAGAATCTGGGAAGACCAATTCACAGTGTTGGCACAGTTTTTGCATAGAAAGTTGCCTGGAAAGGGAGAGCGCATAGAATGGGAGGAGGGAGATAGTGAAAGGTGGGAAGAGCTGAAGAAGGCTTTGTCAACCGCTCCGGTTTTAGCCTTGCCAAACCTGAAATTACCGTTTCATTTGTATGTGGCGGTGGCTCAGGGAACAGCAGTTGGAGTCCTTGCCCAAAAGAGGGGGGGGGCAGTACCAGCCAGTAGCCTTCCTAAGCAAGAGTTTGGAGCCGGTTGTGAAAGGATGACCAGTTTGTGTTCAGGCTGTGGCAGCAACAGCGATGTTGGTGGTGGAGAACAAAAAGTTAACCTTTGGGGGAGCTTTGGTGGTGCATTCGCCTCATCAGGTCAACTCAGTGTTGAGCCAGCTGGATACCACTTGGATGACCAAAGGGAGGATATTGAAGTATGAAACCATTTTGAGAACCAGTCCTGATGTGGTAATAGGGACAGACAAGAATCTAAATCCAGCAGAATTCTTGGAGGGGAGAAGGCAGGTGTGGGAACCGGAAGACCATGATTATCTATTGCAAGTGGATCTCATGACGAAGGTTAGAGAGGACTTGGAAGAGACTCCTTTGGAGAAGGGAGAGAGGTGGTTTATAGATGGATCTAGCAGGGTGGAAAATGGAAAGCGAAAATCTGGGTTTGCAATAGTAACCGGGGAATGTGAGGTAATAGAGAAAGGGTCACTCCCAGCTGCTTGGTCAGTCCAGAAATGTGAATTGTTTGCCCTGACCAGAGCCTTGGAATTGGCTGAGGTGATGCAAGTAACGATTTGGACTGATTCCAAGTATGCATGGGGGGTGGTGCACACATTTGGGAAAATCTGGAAAGAAAGAGGGTATATCAAGGTGGATGGGAAGCAAATAGAGCAAGTGCAGTTAGTAGAACAAGCCTTAGAGGCATTGCAACTCCCCAGCCAAGTATCAATTGTCCATGTGAGCGCACATCAGAAGGGAAACACACCGGAGGTTGTGGGAAACCGATGGGCGGACAAATGGGCGAAGGAAGCTGCAGGGGAGATAGAGTTGGTAATGGTATCTATACCAATACTGGAAAAGGAGGACGAGAGGGAGGAATGGGAGCCAAAGAAAATGGAAAAGATGGAGTTGGAGAAAGAGGGATGTGTCAAAACCCCAGAGGGATGGAAGACGTCGGAGGGAGTCAAGGTGGTGTCACCCATTGTCATGAGGGGAATATTGGAGAAAGTTCATGAAGGAGGACATTGGGGAATGGAGGCCTTGGTCATGTCCGTTAAACCTCACTATTGGAGTCTGAGGATGTGGACGGTAGCTCAGAGCATCTGCTGGAAATGTTTGATTTGTTCGAAAGTAAATAAGAAAGCAGCACGCAAGAAAGAGATGGGAGGGCGACCCCTAGTGGGTTGGCCTTTTCAGAGAGCACAAATTGATTTCACTGAGTTGCCAGAAAAGGGGGGTTGGAAATACCTGCTTGTGATCAAAGATCAACTAACGGGATGGGTAGAGGCTAATCCCACTAGAAGAGCCACAGCTCCCACAGTAATCAAGATCTTACTAGAACAGATTATCCCACGATATGGAATGATGGAAGCAGTAGATTCAGACAGAGGAACTCATTTTACCCAAAAGGTTCTGCAAAGGGTAATGGAGGTGGTGGGGGTGAAATGGGAATTACACACGCCATGGCATCCTGAATCCAGTGGAAAAATTGAAAAAGTGAACGCGGAACTGAAGAAACACTTGACCAAACTACAACTTGAAAATGGCTTGCCATGGACAAAGAATCTTCCCTTAGCTCTGTTCAGGATCAGAACTTGTCCAAGGAAAGACACAGGGGTTTCTCCTTTTGAAATGCTGATGGGGAGACCCTATTTGGCCAAACTAGGCAATCCCATACCAGAGTTCAGGGACTTGTTCCTTCAGAAATATTTGCTGGTACTGTCCCGGTCTTTGCTTTCTCTTCACAAACAGTGAAGTGCAACGACCACCTTTGGCTGGTAGCCAACACCCACACGAGGCTGGAGACTGGGTCCTGATAAAGATTTGGAGAAGTGAAAAACTGCAACCTAGCTGGGAAGGTCCATACCAGGTGCTACTGACGACTGAATCTGCAGTCCGTACTCGGGAAGGAGGCTGGGTGCATTACAGCAGAGTCAAGAAAGCACCAGAACCTGAGAAACCTTGGAAGGCAATCCCAGTGGATGGTCAGCCGTTAAAGGTAACCTTGAAGAAATAGCCAGCAGAAACCACCATGGAGATGTCGGCTGAACTCTGGAGAGGATTATTTGTTGCAACTATATTTACATTAATACATCAAAGAAGTTCACAATATGTTGGACCTGCAGGTGACTTGCGAAGACTTGTGGGATTACAATGTGTTCATAAAGGATCTCAAGAAGGTCTCACATTCCTTGAACATCACCAATTGCTGGTTATGCATGCACCTGCCAGGAAGAACAGGTGAAGGATTAATCCTACATGCAATTCCACTTGATCAGAACAGACTAAGACCACAGGGGCACGGGACAGAAAAATATGGTGTAGAACGAAATATAACAGAAAGGATTTTTGTTCATTTAAGGGAAACGGTGTATGTGTGTTTTAGGAGAAATGAAACTAGAGGGCTCCATTTAGGAGATTGGGAAAAATGTAATAAGACTTTTGATATGCCATTATCCTGTAGTAACCATAGCTATACGAAGAGTTATCATCAATTAGATTATTTTAATCAAGATCAGTATCAGATGTGTATGCATTTTGAAGAAATGATCAATTGGACCCGAACATCACAACAGACCTATGCTATGGAAAACTTTAGGTGGGTATTGTGTGGGAAATATGCATACAGGGAGATGCCACCTTACTGGAGTGGCACATGTACACTCGGGTATGTGATACCGGTGATATATAAACTTGATGGCCGGATACATAATAAAAGAGACTCAGAATCTGGCCTTACCCGGAGACTCTGGACCCAAATCTCCCGTGGTATAATAACACCATTGGGAGTAGCCCTGAACTACCGAGATATACATATTCTAAATAATTTCACGGTAACAATGTTCAATGATACAATAAAGAATATTAAAATGATTAACACTGAGCTTTCTGAAGTAAGACAGGTTGCTCTACAAAATAGGTATGCTTTTGACATTTTATTAGCTACAAAAGGGGGTGTGTGTGCTCTGATTCATTCACATTGCTGTATATACATCCATGATTTCCAACCCAATATTACAAAGACAGTAAAAGTAATGGAAGAACGTATTCGCTCTAATCCATTATCACAAAGAGGTGACTCCTCATTGCCAGACCTGTGGGGAGCACTATGGTCTTGGCTTCCCAGTTCCACTTGGTTTAGATCTACCATAATGGGAATTATATTGATTATTATATGCTGTGCATTGTTGTGTTGTTGTGTTCAGTGTCTCCCTGGTGCAATAACAACATGTGGGAAGATAGGGGAATCCTTGGGTTCAAGATTTGAGAAGAAGCAGGAAGCAGAACTTCTAATGATGTATCAGAGAGAAATCACTCTGAAAGAAGCAGAGGATCTGCTACTTGAGTTTGAGACAAGAGTGGAAAAAGGAAAAGGGGGGATTGTGAGCAGAACCGAAGTCATGTTGGATGGCCCATTGAATTGAATAAGGAAGTGTGTCTCAAACTCAGTAGCTCTGCTAAATAAGAAAGTGTTCCAGTTTGTGCACAAGAGAAAAAAACAACATAAGGCTAGAACAATGGGGAATTGTAATAAAGTGCTGTGATGTCAAAAAGCGTGTAACTGCTTTTGCTAGATAGGGAGCTAGTATGAACCTTCGAATATATGTGTCAATTTGAAAACAGAAAGAATGTGAGCCAAGCCCTCGTACGAGGGGGCGGACAGTTAGGGTATAAAAATGCTGCCTGAATTTTGCTCTGTGTTCCTTCTATGCCTGAGAGAACCCATCTCTGCAGACACGTGAATAAAACCTTGTTTTCCTTGGATCAACGAATCTTTTGGTGGTTTTTTATCTGCTTCCACCTCACAATTGCAAAAGGCAAATTTACTTGAACAGTTTACAATCTGTGATGATATATGTAATATCATCACACTTCCACATCTGCCTATCCCATGTCCTTTGGAAAGACTTGATAAGTGGACATAACATTATGAATAATAATACAACTTGACTATCATGACTAAGTTTGTCATATTGTTAACTCATAATATGATCAATCTTACAAAATATAGATTGGGAAAAGTTTTTTAAAAGTTATTGTTCATTATTATCTGATATTCACAATCAGACTGTGTTAAGAGGCTATTAATGCATTGGTTCACATTTCTCATTCACTGACACGTTAGGCTTTCTATAGTGTGAATCAGGCCAAAGAAATGTTTCCTTGAAGAAATATTGTAAAGTGATCTAGCAAGCAAGGTTGCAAGAATAGAAGTCTTAGATCTATCCTAAAAACATTATATATATATAATAATAAAAAAAGAAAAGAAATACATCTTTACATATTCATTATTTTATAAAATTCTACATATTCTATTATTATATTTTGTAATCTAGCCATTGATAGAAAAGGTTCCAAATTTTGTAAAACTGTTTATCCTCTTGTTCTCTAATTTCAAATGTCAATCTTCTCATTTCAGCACATTCCAGTATTTTCTTGATAGTTTCCTCCTACGATGGTATTTTCTCATTTTTCCAATTTTTAGCAAATGTTAGCTGCTGTTAATACATTTATAATCAAATATTTTAAATCTTTGCTGTATGTATCAGGTAAAATTCCCAATAAAAATATCTCTGGTTTTAAATCTATATGCTTTTTAGGATAGATTTGGGAGGACTATATGAATTGTTATAAAATAAACTAAGTAAAGTATAGCTATCTTGCAAAGTATGAATTAACAAGATTATAGTCAAATGATTGATTAATAATAATACTAGGATATTCAATTTTTGATTGATAATGAGCTATTATGTAATGTAACTGTAATTGAGACTATGAAATCGAAGCACAAAAAATTTATAAACCAACCGATGACACACTGTTTGTATATTTATGGAAGAAAGTTGGATGTTTTTATGTTTTGTTTGTTTTTTGTTTGTTTTTAAAAATCAATAAAACTTAAACCTCCCCCCCCCAAAAAAAGAATAGAAGTCTTAGTAGAAGTCTTACAGCAAGAGGTTTATAAAGGAATATGCCAGAAGTGTATTACTAAGCCAGCACTAGATAGATAGATAGATAGATAGATAGATAGATAGATAGATAGATAGATAGATAGATAGATAGATAGGTGGGTAGGTAGATAGGTAGATAAGTTAGTTTACTATGTGCAAGCACAATGTACCGGATAACTACTCCAGTGTTTAATATGTGATAGGTTAAGGAGTTAAGCTGGTAGGATGTCTGAATTAGATTTGCATTTTGCCTATTATTACATAACAATCTCCTCCAATCATCTTGATATACTGAAAACTCCACTATCGACAGATAATGTAACAATGCAACTATATTGCATGCCAATTTCCTTCAGTCTTCAAACACATCCAAATCAGTCACTGATTATCAGAACTTCCTCAGTTGCAATATGAAGATTCAGACTAAAAATATGCCCATGTACCATTAAACATGTCTTATCCTGAAAATTGTGGCCCTTTTTAATGATCATAGAAATAAATTCTAATGAAAGTTTTGTCATGTCCTTGGCCAATTTAAAACATTTTTAAATTATCACAATACACTATCATAAAAACATGAAATCACAAAGGGAAAAAACCAGCATAAGGAGCTTTTCAACAAGTTAACACACAATTCTACCAAACTTTATTTAAGGACCTACTCCTACATATTCAGCCTTGTTTCTCCTGCTTCTTAGTTTCAAGTACATTCATTACTTAATAAATAAAATTATTAAGAAAGGAAGCAATATTTGAGCACAATAAGTAACATTCTGAAAAGTAAATTGCTGGATCAGTTCTAGAATTTTCTAGAATTGGGGGAGTATATGCATACAAAGTTAAGGAAAAATATAGTTTGTAGCAGTGGTGGGATTCAATTTTTTTTACTACCAGTTCTGTGGACGTGGCTTAGTGGGTGTGGCAGGGGAAGGATACTGTAAAATCTCCAAGCAGATTTGCCAGTTCTCCGAACTACTCAAAACTTCCGCTACCGGTTCTCCAGAACTGGTCAGAACCTGCTGAATGCCACCTCTGGTTTGTAGTCCTCAAGGAGCAAGAGTCCCCATATTCAATAGCATTCATGGGTCTAAAGAACCACAAAGCAGACCTTGGAGAATGCAAATGCCATTAGTAGACTCTTGAATTTAGCCCAGGAAGACAAGTTAAAGTTACCATGAGTTGACTCTCTTTTGAGTAAGAGGAAGTGAAGAGACCATGCTGTCAGGCTTTCAAGACTGATATTAGCCCTTGGAGATAGGTTGGACTCCATAAGGAATACCAACATTGTCTTGGTGTCAGGTGCTAGTAACAGAAAGCTTGACAGCGTTTCCCCAATGTTAAGGGGCAGCTTTAAATGCCTTTTTTTTCTTTTCACAGTTTAATCCATGTTTTGCTAACAGCCTCTGCATTCCTTCTCCAAGGTCTGCTGTGTGGTTCTTCATAACAGTGGAGATTATAATTGGCAGGACAGTGTGAGGAATGTCACAATGGAAACAAAGGTGCTTTTCTATGAGAGTCAAATATAAATCAAGAAGCACAGAGTTTGCATCTTGGTAATCCACCTGCCATTTTGCTAACTGTGACATCCCCACCATAGATGCTGCTTCCAGGAGAAAGAAGGTGTGACCGAATGTTGTCTGAATTCCCAGGAGGGACAAGAGACAATGCAGTTTAGATAGTTTGTGTCGAAGAAAAAAGGTGAAGATTAGTCCTCCTTAATAGTTCCTAGACTATTTGTTTTACAGGGATAATAGCCTAATTTAGTGTGGCAAGATTATGTTTGTAAATGAGGAACAATTTTTAAAAATCTGTTTAGAAGAATCATAATGTGTCTTTCTTGGCTGTTGGAGCCAGATAGAAGGTGAGCAAAAGGACAATAATAAAGGAAAACGACAATTTTGCTGAAATCAAAGCAAATTATCAGACAGCAAGCAAGACTCTTTCATCGATTGGAGAAAGGCTTCTTGAAATGGTGTCTTCTGCCCTGGACAATTTAATGTAAAAAACACAAGTATGCACTACAGTGCCCCCACTCCCATGACTCCCATGTAGATCGATCCCCAATTGTGAGCATTGAGCATAGTATCTAAATAGGCAATTGGGAAGCTGCTTGCATCTAGGAGTTTCTTTTCCTGCATATTAATTTGGTGCCAATATCAGCATTGCAAGCCTGTTAAGACATTACATATCAATATCATGTGAATAATTTGTCTTGCTTTTCAAAAAAAGAAAACCCCTAAACTATTTTTTAATGAAATGTAACTAGCCCAGTCCAGACTATTATTTTTGTCATCAAACGAACTCTCAGCTCAGCCACCTAGCTAAACTAAGGGGGCACAACATGGTTTATAGTTGGTCAACAAACAAGTTGCTTGCAACTCTAGTTTGGTATGTTAGAACTGAGAAGAAACTAATTAGAATTATTATTTCTAATGAACTTGTGATAGATGTTTATTAAACAGATGCTTTCCTTGGCTTAGACTTTCCTTGGCTAAGAACTCTCAGCATTTTTTTCAGGAACTCAGGAGGAATACAAGTTTCTCCATTTTATCCTCAAAGCTATCCTGAAAATTAGATTAAGCAGCAACAGGATTTACTGCAGTCACCCATTAAGCAAACACTTTGATCTTGGTTTCCCTCATCCAACATTCAAAGCATTGCAACATCTCCCAAAGATTCCCTGAAAGCTAGAAATCGTAAACCTGGCTTTTAATGTATGGTCTGATTAAAAGGAGTGCTTGGTTATCAACATTCAACAATGTTTTTAGATTCATTTAAAATACCTTTTCTTAACACGTTGCTGAACCGGCAAAATTTCTTTATTTTTTTCCTTTTCATATGCATGTATAATTCTTTTCTCCTTCTCCTTTTTTTTAAATTAAAAAATATGCAGTGATATCATTTGTGCTGCATATGGGGGGGGGAGTCTTGAATCTTGCTATCTGTGCATTGTAAATGAACCTTCTATCTACTAGAAATGTGTGTATTTTTGTCAGAAGGCAGAGGAGGATGACTATAGAGAGATTACATTTTTGCATATATTGACACTGCTCGATTGGTGTTAGAACTTATTCAGGAAAAGGGGAGAAAAATGGATTTAGCCTAGGGATGACACCAAAGTCTGCCCTAGATATCTGCCCTAGACATATACATGCATATGCCCTAGACATATACATGCATAAAATACACAGTATCTGGTGGCAACAAAAATCTCTCAATTTCTAGGGTACTTTTTACTCCCAAAAAACCACCTTGAGTTGTCCCAACATTTAGCTGGAGCCAACAGTTAGCTTGAGACTTAAGGTTGATATTATTATTTATTTACAATATTCATAAATACTTTTGATAATTGCTATGGACTTCCAACATGACAATCTCTGGGCTAGATGAAAGCAACATTGTGAAATCAAAATGAACCCTAGTACTAAAATAATAATAATTGAGCTGAGGTGGCACAGTGGTCAGAATGCAGTGCTGCAGGCTACTTCTGCTGGCTGCTGGTTGCCTTTAATTTGGCAGTTTGAATCACACCAGGCTAAAGGTTGACTCAGCCTTCCATCCTTCCTAAATCGGTAAAATGAGGACCCAGGTTTTTGGGAGCAATAAATATGCTGACTCTGTAAACCGCTTAGAGAGGGCTGTAAAAAGCAGTATATAAGTTGAAATGATATTGCTTTTGGGCATATAAAGGCAGTCCTCAACTTTCAACCATTCATTTAGTGACCATTCAAAGTTATAACAGCTCTGAAGAAAGTGATTTATGGCAATTTTTCAAACTTACGACCATTGCAGGATTCCCCATAGTCACGTGATCAAAATTCAGATGCATGGTAACTAGCTCATATTTAAGATGGTTGCATTGTCCTGGGATCATGCAATCCCTTTTTTACAACTTTCTCACAAAGTCAATAGGGAAGCCAGATTTTCTGAACAACCGTGTTACTAGTTCAACAACTGCAGTGATTCGCTTAACAACAGTGGCAAGAAAGGTCACTTAACTGTCTCACTTAGCAACACAAATTTTGGGTTCAACTGTGGTTGTAAGTCGAGGACTATGTGTATTCTGCAGTCTCCCACATATGTTTTTAGACTGCAACTGCATACCGTAGAAATGGGGGGTGAGGGGGGGAATTATCCAAGAATTCAGAGCAAGCTTGCAAAAAAGCATCATTGACTCTCAAGGATTTGCTCCTTGGCACATTCTGAACTTGGTGCCTTCCACGTGGATTGAGAGTAAAAGTACCAGAATTCCCAGGTTATCAACTCATACAAGGAGCTGAAATTTTCAGTACTGGATGCAGTGATAACATTTACAGAATCAATCTGAGGCACTGACAAAAAGAAATAAAGACCCTGAGAAGGCAAGAAAGCTACCTGATAGGATATCATTTTTATACATTTGCTTGCCATGACAGTCTTTTTCCTGTAGCAAAGCTTAATGCAAAGAATAGCGTGGATGACTAGGAGACTATAATAAGTCAAATCACAGATTTAGAAGCCATGCCTGCTTTTAGTAAGTGATTACACTTAACTGGCCTTTCCTGAGTTTGGATAGTGAACAGGTGTTTGGATGGAAGACCCATAAAAAAACATTCTGGAAAAGGCAATGGCAAAGCACTTTCATATTGTAGCCACTAGCTGCATGAACATATTTACTGTATGTTATCAAAGCTGCATGGACATACCCACATAATCATCATGTATGTATTGAGGCCAACATGAAAATACCTTTCCCTTATTGTTGCATCCAGCTTCTGTTAAAAAATACATTTGATGTTTGAGGACTCACTTTATAACCTATTGTGTTCTTATAACAAGCAAGTTTTTCCTGATGTTTAACAGAAATCTACCTTCCTGTAACTTAAAGCCATTACAATGCGTCCTAAACTCTAAGATAGGGGTATCAAACTAAAGGCCCAAGGGCCACCCTGGAAACAGCTAAGGACTGGCTCACGGTGCCTCTGCCAGTGAAAACGGAGCTCGGGAGGGCCGTGTGGCAGAGCACTGCAGAGCTGAAAATGGAGCCTGGGAGGGGTGCCCCCAACACAGGTAACATCGAACTGGCCACACCCAACCCAACCCAGCCACACCACCCTGGCCCCCGAGGTCAAATACAACCCTGATGAGGCCCTCAATAAAATTAAGTTTGACACCCCTGCTCTAAGAGAACAGAGGACATACTTTGGCCATCTTCTACTGTCGGATACTGCTTCAGAAAGCTGTCATGTTCCCCTTGCCTTCCTTTCCTCACATCTGCATGTGCTCTGTCACTCTCTATCAGACTTGATTCCCAATTCCAGGTAAATTCTGCTGCCCTTTCCTGAATTTGTTCCAATTTATCTGAACCTTTGGGGTATGGTGATTAGAGTGAGGCACAACAGACAAGGCAGGTCAGACTGATAAGAACAGGCCTGGGCGTTTTAGGGCCTGTGGGCCAGTTGATGTGATTTGGCCAGTTCAGACCGGTTCAGGCGAACCACTAGCTCCAAGGAGTAGGTTGGAGCGAACCGGTTCACTCCAACGATCATGTGAGCCCGCCCGCCCAACCTTATGCTGTTGATAAAAAAAACCTTTATTGTCCCAGCTGATCAGCGTGTTACTCCTCTGAAATAACAGAGCAGGTAAGGGTTTTTGTATTGCTGTTCACATGCGTGCAGAGTGTGTCAGCACACTCACCGAACTGGTTGTTATACCAGAAGCATCCCACCCCTGCTGTCGGCCACATCCAGCCCTTTAACTGCCCCTGTCTGGCCTGCAGCTGTGACAGGGGGGGGGCAGGGGCGGCAGTGGCCCTACACAACCGTCCCAGTTTCTCATGTGGCCCCTTGGGAAAATTAATTGCCCACCCCTGGATAAGAACAAGAGCAGAATTAGTATTTCCAGTGATTTGGATACCATGTTTCTCCTGATGCAACCTAAAATTACAGCTCCTTTTTTTGCAGCTGCTTATATTCAAGCTTAATTTCAATTTAGGATCAACTGTTAATTATAAATTTCTTTTTCAAGGCAGGGCTCTAGGTATCACCCATCAGTGCATCTGGTTTCTTTTTCCTCTGGGGAAAAACTTTGCAAAATCTCTATTAATGCAATTGTTTTCTCCTCTATTTCTCTAACTTATCAAGATCATTCAGAATTTTGCTGCCATAGTTTAAGGTGCTAAGTATTCCACTCACCTTTGTGCTTTCTGCAGATTTGATAAGCGCTGCTCCCACCCTGCCTCCTCCAACTCATTAATTAATAATGTTAGAGTACAGGACATACAAAAAGCTCAGTGGCGAACAATGGAAAAAGAAGAAACCCAGTATGAAGGCTGCCTGCCTTCTCAAAACTGATTTTAGCTGCAATATTCTGGGTATCAGTTGACATCATAAAGTGCTTTTTAAGAAATCAGTGGAGCATCTCAGTATGCAGATTCAGCAGCTCAACGCAAGGAGCTGAGATAGATCCATCTCAATAGTCAGCAGGTCTTTATTGTAACCAGGGGGCCTGCAGTTTGACAGTTAGAAAGACTGGAAAGAACAGTGTGCTCTGCAGGTAGTCCTTGCTTAGCGACTGTCTCATTTAGTAACTGTTCAATAGTGCTAAAACAACTTAGCAAGCAGTTCTCACATTTACAACCTTCAGAACATTTCTGTACTTCTATTTTCATCCACTGATTTATAGCATCCCAAGATGTCATCAAAAAGAAAGAGAAATAATGCTTTAAGTGAAAGTTCTGGGTTCAAATTTCCACTTCATTTTGAAAGTTTACTATGACATTTTGGAGCAGATACTAACCTACTGATCAGTCTAGCCTGCCATAAACAATAGAAATTGAGGTTGCAGTTCCATAAGGGAGCTCAAGATTGATTCCTTGGCAGCTGTAGTTCAAGGCTTCAGGTAGCCTTCTCCCTGCCTTCTATCCAAACAAACCCTGCCTAGACAGGCCACCAGTATGAGCAGCACACAGTTTCTTGCGAGGATAAAATGTACACACATATATTTTCTACCTAAACCAGTCCTCCAAGAAAGGATGGGACACTTGTCTTCCATTTTGCTAGTCTTTGACTTATAACCACAATTGAGCCCAACATTCCCTGTTAAGTGAGACAATTGTTAAATGAGTTTTGTCTCATTTTACAATCTTTCTTGACACAATTATTAAGTTGTTTGTCAGAAGATTACAAAAGGTGATGATATGACCTCAGGGCACATCATAAATATGAGCCAGTTGCCAAACATCTGGATTTTGATCATGTGATTATGGGATGCTGCAATGGTCACAGGTGTGAAAATGGTCATCAATCTTTTTTCAGTGCTGCTGTAATTTCAAACAGTAATTAAATGAATGGTTGTAAGTTGGTTGGTTGGTTCAGTATACCTGTACACTGAAAGAAAAATTCCAAGGTTACATCCTAATAGAATATTGTAAGTGATTTTTTTTTTTAAATTAAGAGCTACTTCTCATTCATTTGGATGGGAAATTAATTGGCCTTCTAATACTTTTTGTAGTTCTTCTTCCTGAAGCAATTCTACTTCATTGTGGAACATAATGGTCAAACTGCTCATGATTTCACTGCTGCCCTTAAATTTCAACATACTGCTGTTTGCATAACTGAGTATCATATAATAATCATAAGTGTTAGGGATAACATTGTTCACCCTAACTGGTTGGGGAACCCAGGCTTAACAATGGTTATGGGCCCAGAGGCTGCAAAGTCAGTTTAACTAGGTTAAACAGATTTATGTAAAAAGTGAGAGTTTGTGTTGTTATACATTACAGTAAACAGACAGCTGTGTTTTATTAATTATATTTTTATATCCATATAAGAAAACATGGCACAAGTCAATTTACAAAGTTTGTCCCTTATATCCAAGCTGGATGGAACAAACTATGTATCATGGTCTACAAAATGTAGTCTACTTCTACAAAGAGAAGGTCTGTGGAACATAATTGAAAATCCTCCAAACGTAGAAGAATGGGATCCAGAGGATGAGGAAGACAGACTAAAGATAGAAGAATTTAAGCATAAAAATCAACAAGCTATTTGCATAATTGCGTTAACCTTAACTGATCAACAGCTTGTTTATATCCACGGAGAGAAAACGGCTTTTGGCTGTTGGCAGAAGCTGAAGAGGATTTATGTCCGAGATAAGGTTGGTTCACACATAAATCTAACACGGAAGCTTTTCAGGACACATCTCCAAACAAATGGTGATATGCAGAGTCATTTAAAAACTATGCAAAGCATTTTTCAGGAATTACACGAAAAAGAGCTAATATTCTCTGAACAACATCAAATTTATATAATTCTATCTTCCCTTGATGAAAGTTATGATAACTACGTAACTTCACTTGAAATTTTGCCAAAGGAAAATTTAATTTTAACTGATATAACTGGCAGATTGATTGAAGAGGCCAGAAGAAGGCATGAAAGAGATGAATTAAGGAGGGAGCAACCTCAAAAAGAAGATAATAAACCTCCTACTGCATACGCAATTAAAAGGTGCTTTAATTGTGGAGGAAGAGGACATTTGGCAAGATTTTGTAAAAAGGCAAAGCGCCAGAACGCTGGCCAGAATACTACAAATCATCAAAAGATAAATACAAATTTAGAGTTAGCCATGTATACGAACGGAGCTGTAAAAAATAATTTATGGGTGGTTGACAGTGGGGCATCCCATTGTATAACAAATGATAACAAAAAGTTCATGAAAATGTCCCAGAGTAAACAGCAGATATCGTTAGCCAATGGCTGGAAACTGAAAGCTAAAGGTGAAGGTATAGCATATTGTTCTTTTATAAAAGAGAATGTAAAAATGTTATATGCACCACAACTTAAGTTTAATTTAATTTCAGTTAGAATTTTGGTTAAACTAGGATATGTAGTTACATTTAAGGGAGATAACTGCTTAATTACAAAAAATGATAAGAAAATTACTGCATCTTTAAGAGATGGCTTATATGTGTTAAATGATGATGGTTTAAAGGTGGCTAACACAATTTATGAAAACCAGAAACCTCATGATGAATGTATTCACTTGTTACATAGAAGGCTAGGGCATTTAAATTTTAAAATGCTTAAGAAAACTGTTGAATTGTCTAAGGGAATAAGTTTGAAACCTTGTGATAAGTATTTGCAATGTAATGCCTGTAATCAAAATAAGAGCAGGGTTATACCGGCAAATAGATTTGATGGATTTACTACTAAAGAGCCTTTAGAAGTAGTATTTGCTGATTTAATAGGTCCGAAAAAAACCAAGTGTAGGAGGAGCTCGGTATATACTAAGTATAATGGATCACTATTCTAGATATAGGTTTTGCTATTTAATGAAGAGCAAAACTGAAACATATCAAAATATATTTAATTGGCTAAAATTCGCTGAGAGAAAAACCAAAAAGAAACTGGTAACTCTCATCACTGATAATGGCACAGAATTCACAAATAATAAATTTAAAAATAGAATAAGACAATTGGGGATTCAACATAAAATGTCTGCACCATATAGGCCACAACATAATGCCTT
>BLBF01020004.1:0-91492 GCA_015471245.1 Laticauda colubrina | reverse complement strand
TCTATATCTATATCTATATCTATATCTATATCTATATCTATATCTATCTATCTATCTATCTATCTATCTATCTATCTATGGATCTTCGGTTATTCGGGTTTTCTCCCGCATGAAATTGGAAGTATCTAGGCAACGTTTTGATTATCTCTCATTCAACATCTTCAGGCTTGTTTCTTTGGTTCTGTGCTTCTCAGAGTAATGTGAGCTTGCAGCTGCTTCTTCCTTTTAACTGCTAGTGGGGGTGTGACTTGATTAGGTGGGGGCTTGGCTATGTTCTGATTGGCTGGGGTTGTGTTCTCATTGGTTGGGGGTTTGGCTGTGTTCTGATTGGTGGGGGGGTTGGCTGTGTTCTGATTGGCTGGGGGTGTGTTCTGTTCAGGTGGGGGCTTGGTTGTGCTCAGGTTAGTCTTAGTTGCTGGGGGATTTGAGCTGGTGAGCTGTGATCCTGTTGTTTGGCTTCATGTTCATGGTCGTGCCACATCTTCATGGTGGGTGTCAGTTCACTTCTTGTATTGGTCAGAGGGGTTTCAAGCGGGTAGTGGTGCAGCTGCAGTATGGCTTCTGGTCCATGGTCGTGTCTCATCTTCTGTGTGGGTGTGAGTCTTTTTTCTACGTGGAAGTGGGTCATGGTAGCATCTTGTGTGGCACTCATGCGTGTGGGTCTGGTGTCATTCTTCATGTTAGGTACTCATTTATTACTGAGGGCAGATTTCCAAATGGTTGGTAGGCGGGAGGTATCATCTCGTTTATTCATGCTGTGTGGGCGTTTTTCTATCTATATGGCTTCTTTGATTATTCTGTTGTTGAAGTGTTCGGTTTTGGTGATAGTTCTGGTATTTTTAAAGTCTAAAAATACTTATTAAAGTATAACCAACCCTGATGATGCTAACAGAATCAGACTCGAAATCACCAACATCCTCTTCACTAGCAAACCACCCAAAAGCAACTTATCCAAAGAAGAACAAACTGCACTACTTAACCTGAAAGAAGACACCAGCATAATAATCCTACCAGCAGACAAGGGCAATGCGACAGTGGTTATGAACACATCTGACTACCAAACCAAGTTAACCAACCTGTCAGCTTCATCTGTATTTAATTTGGTTAGGCTGGATTCTACTGCACATATGATGGATTCTGTGGGGAATTTTTTGGGTGCTATGGCATAATTGAATCCTTTGGTTAGGACATCTGTTTCTGTTTTGGTGAGTTCTCTGTTGGAAATGTTATATACTAATTGTTTCAGGTGTTGTTGTGAGTTATTGGGGGGTTTGTTGTCATGTTCTAATTTCATTAGTTTCTTCAAGAGTTTTTCATTTTTGTAAGTGGTTTCAGTTTCAGCTCTCCAAGTTGTAAGTTGTTTTATTTAAGTAGAGGGTGGATTTTGCTGCTCAATTCCAGGTGTAGTGCTAGCAAATCTTTGTTTAACTGATCCAATTGGAATCTCTTACTGTGGACCTCGTTCCTGAGTAGAGCCATTTCAGTTCTTTTCAGGATACGTTTAGTAGCTGCTGTGCTGTGATGAAATGTTATTTTGAATCAGGTTGGTGTTGCATTGTTGTCTTTTGCAGTTGCATAGGAATTTCAGGTAACATAATATTCCTGCCCTCTTAACTTCCAGCTTCTCATAGCTTTTGATCTGGCTATTTATTTCTTCCCCGTAGAGGTCTGATATTTGTTTTTTTAAGTTTTCGGGGGTACTTATATGTGTGCTGTTCAGCTTCCTTCAGGTATTATCCCATGTCATTGTAGTGCTTTTAAAGTTGTAGCAACATTTCAGCAGAATCTCATCTGCTATCCTCAGGGTTCTGTATTGATTTGTATGTGGGTCAGGCTATCACAGCCATTAGTTTTAAATTTGAGGCTAGCCTACTGCTCTCCCAGGATGGTTTTTTTTACATCCTGATTGGTTGGGAGTCTTGGTCTGTGTTTATTATTCTTGGAATTTGTTTGATTGGTGTTTCTGATTGGTGTTTCTTGGTTTCTTCTGTCTGTTTTGTGGCTTTGATTGGCTGGCAACACTCTGTTCCTGTGTTGGAGGCTTTCAGTGCAGCTTGGCTTCGAGTAAAAGGACGGCTATCATCTATTAGGAAGCTAGGTTTCATCTGGGTGCCTGGTTGGGATGTGTTTGAGCTGGAGGTATCAGGGGGAGTCTGTTTGCGCCCAGGTGTTTGCCTGGCTTGTGATGTGGAGATCTTTCTATTTGAGAGTGCAGGCTTCCAAATGATTGACAGTCTGGTAGAATTATCTATTCATGCTTTCAGGTCTTTTTTCAATCTCTATGGCTTCTCTGATGAGAAGATATATATAGATATATAGTGGCTAGGGTTTTGGTGCCATTGGTACCATAAAATTGACCTGGAAAACCAAGGCATATATGAAGTTCCCTTGTGCATCATGCCCAGACACGTACATTGGACAGACCAATAGAAGAATAAGTACCCGCCTGGATGAACACAAAAATGCAGTAAAAAAGCTGGAACACACCTCCTCACTAGTCCAACACATGAAAGCCACAGGTCATAACATCAACTTCAGTGGCACCAAAACCCTAGCCGCTATAGAAAACCCCAGCCACAGAATTATTAGAGAAGCCATGGAGATTGAAAAAAGAAGAATAGAATTCTTCCAAATGGGACAAGCAAAGCAGAGATGAAGAAAGAGGTCCCTTTGTTTTTCATCTTTCCTGAGAAGAAGAATGAAAAATGCAAATAACTGATCCATTGTAGTCACACATTGGACATAAAATAAAATCATTTTATTGTTACAGGCTTACCATATTTTCACAGGAGGAAAGTAGTTTAAAAGAGTTTTAATTTCAAACTAGACCTACTTGGATGGATGAACTGAGCAGTTGAAGGGAGTGAAGTTCTGGAGTAAGGCAAAGGGTGGAACCAGTTCAAGTGTCACTATTTGCATTGAATTGCATTGAAAAATAAAATGGTGGCAAGTCAAAAACTTGCAAAGGTGAGCTAGCAACTTCTACTTTCTAAAATGATTTGTCTTATTTTGGATGAAGTTTGCTTGCTCCAATAAGTTGTTCTTCCTTCCACAAAAACACTGATAAATGGTATTTTTCAAATACTACCATGCAGGCAGCCAACTGCTACTCAATGTAAACTACTGAATATCCAGACCTTTTTGGAAACTAAAAGACTGCAAACATTGAAAGGAGTATGTGCCAAAGTCATTTGACATCTGACCCCAGGTCACTGAATGCCGTCTACATTATATAATTATTATTATCTAATTTGGTGATTTATGAAGGGAACACTTTTCACATATCAAAAACTCTCAAAGCTTGAGAGTTAATGATACTTCTGGGGAAGCTTTGTTGGAGTAAGCTAGCTTTGCTTTTAGCAGAGCCAATGATGAGGGTGGTGGAAAGTGAAACCAGTTAGTTCTGAAGACTGGATGGCTAACTTTAGAATGTCCGATATAATCAAAATAGGTAAAAAGGGGAGATAGAAGAGGTTATAACTGAAAATTCAGCAGTTCTGGATATGATTTTAAAATTGGAAGAAGACAGGAATGATATTGACAAGGATGTTATGCAGGACCTAGAAATGAAACCAGTGGAGGTTTCAATAATTAAAATGGATATACAAATGATAAACCAGAAGAGTGACTTGGATATGTGGATTTTAACTCTGAAAAAATGGCTTGTATCATTTTCTTACTTTGGATTTACAAAAGACATACAATCTATACAATCCCAATTCCTTAGAACTAAAAGCTTCAGTCACTTGTCCTAAACCAGTCAGGCTGTGATGGTAAACATAAGCCTTGGGGTTACAAGTGCTGTAGGTAACACATCCTATTGTTCATGGCTCTCTGGTCTCTGGAAAGCACAATGTAAAATGGGCGAAGGTCAGAACAAAGAAGTGGGAGAAAGCAGAACATAAGTATATTTTATTGAATTTAATTTAAATTTGCATTTAATCAAAATGACAGTCTATTGTGTTACTACAACTACTCCCCAGATTTCTATCATAGTAAATATACCATATTTACTATAATATATGTATATATATATATATATATATATATATAATAATATATATTTATATTATATAACATTGTTTTATAATATTATATCATAATATTATATTATGATATAATATTATTATATTATATTATTATATAATACTATGTTATAATATATTATATTATATTATTATTATATATATATGTATAATATCAATATATATATTGATACATTTGGTGACACACCTAAAGTTGGTTGTATCTTAGGACTGTGAATGGTGAGTTCTTGTTCTACAGTGTTGTATTCATAATCTACTATAGATTACCTCATGCTAAATGGTTAAAGAAATGTTCACAAAAGGAAGCTTCTTCTCTTTCACTTCTAAAGTATTAGAATTTAATGATATGATTTATGGGGTCTTAAAGCTTTCTGTTTTCCCTGATGTTTATCTAATTGCTTCTTAAAGGTTGTGCTAAAAGCATTACAGAAAAGGGGATTTTCTGGTCTCATTGTTTAATATAACTTTATCTCTGAGATTATTAAGGGCTGGATATGGACATTGCCTGCATTAGAGGCAATGTTGAAATTACACATACAATATGTGTTTATCACATCCTTTCATCATATGCATTATTTTGAAAGCATTTAAAAAGGACATAATAATTGAGCAATATAAAGTAGGGAATAAAAACCAGTGAAGTCTAGCACACTAAACATCAGTCATGGGAAAGAAGCTACTCACACAGCACTCATAAGGAATATTCCTTACACTTGGGTTGGTCAGCAGCGATCCTACAATATTTTTGAATACAACCTGTTAGGAATATGAAACACCTAAACAGGTATTTGGGTTAGAAATATATAAACCAGGATAAACATTTTAATACTGTCTCTTTAAGGGAATGCAAGAGCATGCAATTGGGTGTGGTTTCTCAAATAGCCTTAAGATGGAGCCAGAAACCTGGATTGTATTAGTCTGAGTCTCAGAAGACAAGAGAGTGTATCTTTATTTCCTTCTGTTGGAAAGTATTGCTATTGCTCCATTTTTCCTAATTGACTGATATTACTGGATTTAATGTAAGTCTAATACTTAACTGTTTTTGACACTGGACTTTGTTACTGGAATATTCCTGGATTGAAAAATTGACTGATTAACCTGTGAATGACTTTTGGACTGCTTATTTTGAACATTGCTTAAACCTTTCCGGAAGTAAAAACCTACATTAAATGTACAGTGTATCTGTGTCCTGAGTTTTATTATTCCAACACTACTCTCTCTATGTCTCCCTGTATGCGCTCATTCTCCTAACAGGGAATTACCTCAACACAACCCACATAACCATTTGCCAGTGCTAATCTATGAGAATAAAGGTATCCATAACACTAGGCACAAAGACCATGCCATTAAAGGCCCTGTCACACTGCCCAACGGATGCAAAATGGACACAACGGACGAAAAAAATGTTCCATCCATTATTATCCGCTCTCAGAAGGGGCAAAAATTTGCATAACCGGAGTGGATAACACAAACGCGGGGAGGACGCAGGGTGGATGGAAAGCGGATGTGGAATGGAAGCCCAGCGGATGGAAGTGGATGGGAGCAGATGGCACATCCGCTAGGCTTCCGGGGGACCTCAGCAAAGCAGATGCAGAATGGATACAGTGGATGGAGAGCGAATGCACAGCGGATGCACAGCGGAAGCCTAGTGGATGCCGAGCGTTAATTGCGCATGCGAGGAGGATGCATTGCGTCAGCCCCGCGGATATAATGGAAGCAGTTCGGAAGCAGGTCACCATTCAGAGGAAAGACCTGCTTCCAGACACATCGACTGCCTTGCCTGTCCTGCCTGCATGTCTGCCTGCAAGCCTTGCTGCCAGCCTCCCTGCCAGCCTTGCTGTCTGCCTGCCTGCCAGCCTTGGTCCTGCTTGCCTGCCAGCCTTCCTGCCAGCCTTGGTGGCTTCATGCCTGCCAGCCTTACTGCCAGCCTTGGTGCCTGTCTCCCTGCCAGCCTTCCTGCCAGCCTTGGTTCCTGCCAGCCTCCCTGCCAGACAGCAACCCCACAACCATGCTGAAGCACAGCAAGCCTCAGCCATCTGCTGCCAGCCCTTGCAAGAGGGACAGGGCTACCATCCCGCCCCCTGGCCCTCACTCTGGTTCTGCTAGGGCTTCTGCAGCACGGGCTCGCTCTTCTGGGGCTGGGGCTTCTGCGACTTCTGCTTTTGGAGGAGCTGATGACAAACACTCCAGCACCAGCCACCTCCACAGCACCTGGACCTTTCACCCCTGAGACTGAGCGACCAAGAGGAGTGCCAGACTCATTTTTGTTCGATAGCTTCTTGTTAACAAAGTCTATTTTTGATTCATACACTTGCTTCATTTCTTTTTTTTAATAAAGTCTTGGTGGAAACTTTTAGAAATGGTTTAAGCCTTTGCATGCTTGTGGGATGGGTTAAGATAGCAGTGGGATGGGCAGGGATACCTTTGGGATGGTTAATAGCTGTGGGATAGATAAACCTCCAGGGCAAGCATAGTGGGACTGTATGGTCCACCCTCCCAGCTGCCACACCTTTGGCCCTTTATTATCAATAACAATGTAAGCATTGATCCTCACATTTGAACAAAAACACAACTCTTTATTAAATGCCCTGTTCATTGTAGGCCCACCCAACATACATGGCCCAATCTCATCAGTGTGATGAGACAGGCTGAAGGAAGCATCCATTAACCATCTATCATCCTGTCTTGCCACTCCACTGCTCCAGCTGGGGAGTTGCACCAGTGTTTCAGGAGGTTGCGCTGCTTCTTCCCTTCACGTGAGGCTCTGTTGGGGCCTTGCACATCCTGAGTGTTTATCAGGTTTCACCCTTGCCTCCATTCCCCAGGCTCCATGTCCCCATTGCCTTGTAGGAGGTCAACGAACCTGTTCTGCAAGACTGCGTAGCGGGTGCGCATGAGATTGTGCAGGTTGCAGCAAGGTTCCATCCTCCTGCTCACAGTCTCTGGGCGATGCTGCATGGTGGTGAGAAGTACCTGGAAGCTGTTGGCCAGGACGCCAAAGGCGTTCTTCACCACCCGCCTTGCCTGGGACAGCCTGTAGTTGAAGATCCTCTCTTCACGGGTGAGGTATTTGAAGGTGTAGGGCTTCATGAGGTAGGTTGTGAGGGAGAAGGCATCATCCCCCACGATGAAGTAGGGCACATCTTTCATGTCGTTGGGCAGGGGTTCTGGATCTGGGAAGCCCACGATGAGATTGCGTTCAAGCTCCTCCTTGAGGTGACTGGCATTTTATACCTGGGCATCTGAAGATGACCCACTGCTTGAAGCATCGATGTACATGAACTTGTAGTCAGCATTGACCATGGCGAAGAGGATGATGCTGAAGAAGCCCTTGTAATTGAAATAAATGGACCCCGACTTGGCTGGAGCTTTGCAGGCCACGTGCTTGCCATCGATGGCTCCAACGGTGTGGGGGAAGTTCCACTTCTGATACCCATGCTCTGCAACTTTCTTCCATCCTTCTTCAGTGGAGGGGCACTGGAGGAGCTCCTCCTTGTATTCTTCAATGATGGCCTGCACCACTTCTCTGACCACAATGCTGATGGTGTTGTGTGGAACCCTTCAGCCGTACTGCATGCTCCTGTAGGTGGTCCCTGAGGCCAGGTGGCGCAGAGTGAGTGCCACCTTGAGCCCAGGTTCCAGGCTGGGCTGGAAGTTGGTGTTTGCCTTGGTGTCAACCTGGGTGTCATCCGCTGCACAACTTCGTCAAACATGGCTGGAGGCATCCTCATGAAGTTCTGGAATGCCCAAGTGTCTTCGTTCCTGAGCTCCACCATCAGCTTGTTGTACAGTCCGTCCTCTGCTCTTCTGGCTAACCATCTTCATACCCAGATGCTTCTTGGCCGCCCCTTTTTCTTCCCGTAGTAGAGTTCACAGAGCCTGTAGATGGCTTCGCACTGTTGCAGAAGGATGGTGGCTGCCAAAAGGACTGTGTTTCGATCCACGGTGGACATGACTGGATGCTGTGGAAGAGGAAGAGGCAGATGAAGGCTGCAGAGGTCTGCAGCAGGGCTGCTGTTCTGAAAGTGAGATCCAGATGTGTTGCTCCCCCTTTTTATAGGCAGTATAGGTGTCCCTTTGTATCCTCTAGGCATCCTCTAGGCATCCTCTAGACATCCTTAATATCCGAGATAGGTCCCCCCACGGACGTTTTTTCCATTTTACATGCTTTGTTTCCGCTAGACATCCGTTCTGCATCTGTTCTGCATCTGTTCCGCTTCCTCCCTGTGCCCGAGCGGGTGCGAGTTGCGCGGATGCGCAAAGGATGCCTAGCGGATATAGCGAATGCGTAACGGATGCGTAGCGGATGCGTAGTGGATGCAGAACAGATGAATTGGATACATTTTCCGCGCAAAAGTTTTGAGCAGCTCAAAACTTTCTGAGTGGATGAAACATCCATAAACGGATGCTGGACGGATAGAGAGGAAGCAAAATGGAGGCAGTGAGTACATCGCGTTAACCAACGGATGGCAAGCTTTTTTCTCCGTTTTACATCCTCTTTGCATCCATTGGTGCAGTGTGACATGGGCTTAAGTATAAACATTATTGCTGAGCCAAAGGAGAAGGCTTCTTGAGAGAGGAAGAGAGGAGGAGAAATGAAATGGAAGGATATGCTTGGGTGTGCAGTGTAAATAGGAGATTAACCAATTGCCTAATACCAGTGAGAAGAAAGAAAAAGAGCCAGAACTGGAACTGACAGAAAACTGAACATATGTTCAGCCCATGTCACACTGCACCAATGGATGGAAAGAGGATGTAAAATGGAGAGAAACACTTGCCATCTGTTAGTTAACGCGGTGCATCCGTTCTGTACTCACTGCATACGTTTTTCATACTCTCTATCCATCCAGCATCCGTCTACTGAGATTTCATCCTCTCAAAAAGTTTTGAGCTGCACAAAACATTTTGAGCAGATAAAGTATCCAACCCGTCCATTATACATCCGCTATGCATATGGGGAACATCTGTTATACGTCCGTTGTCATCCGTTATGTGTCCGCTATGTCCGCTAGGCATCCGCTGCGCATTTGCGCAACTCACATCCGCTCCAGCAGAAAACGGACACAGGGAGGAAGTGAAACGGACGCGGAATGGACACGCAGCGTTAGTAGCACGGACGTAGAAAGGATGAAAGTGGATGCAGCTCGCATATAAAGCATTAAAACGGAAAAAAATTCGTATAGGGGACTTATCTCGGATATTTAGATTGTCTGCAGGATGTCTAGAGGATGCAAAAGGACACCTAGTGGAAAACCTATATTTCCCATAAAAAGGGGGAGAAATCACCTGGATCTCTCTTTCAGTCCAGCAGCCCTGTGGTGAAGACCTCTTCAGCCTTCATCTTGCTCTTGTTCTTCCACAGTATCCAGTCATCTCCACCATGGATCGTCACACACTCCTTTTGGTAGCCGCCATCATTCTACAAGAGTGCAAAGCTCTTTCACCTGTTCTACGCAAGGAAAAGGAGGCATCCAAGAAGTGTCTGGGTCCAAAGATGGATCGCGAGAAGAGCTGAGTACAGATTGTATAACAAGCTGATGGTGGAGCTGAGGAACGAAGACCCTTGTGCATTCCAGAACTTCATGAGGATGCCGCCAGCCATGTTTGACGAAGTTGTGGAGTGGCTGAGACCCAGGTTGACCAAGACAAACACCAACGTCCGGCCCAGCCTTGACCCTGGGCTGAAGGTGGCACTGACTCTGCGCCAGTACGTCTGGAGGGTGCCACAAAACACCATCAGCATTGTGGTCAGAGAAGTGGTGCAGGCCATCATCGAAGAATACCTGGAGGAGCTCCTCCAGTGCCCCACCACTGAAGAAGGCTGGAAGAAAGTGGCAGAGCAGTGGTATCAGAAGTGGAACTTCCCCCACACCGTTGGAGCCATAGATGGGAAGCACGTGGCCTGCAAAGCTCCAGCCAACTCAGGGTACAATTATTTCAACTACAAGGGCTTCTTCAGCATCATCCTCTTCACCATGGTCAATGCTGACTACAAGTTCATGTACATCGATGCTTCAGGCTACGGCTCATCTTCAGATGCCCAGGTATACAACGCCAGTGACCTCCAGGAGGGGCTGGAATGCAACCTCATCATGGGCTTCCCAGAACCAGACCCCCTGCCCAACGACACACAAGATGTGCCCTACTTCATCATGGGGGATGATGCCTTCTCCCTCAGAACCCCCCTCATGAAGCCCTACACTTCCAGATGCCTCACCCGTGAAGAGAGGATCTTCAACTACAGGCTGTCCAAGGCAAGACGGGTGGTGGAGAATGTCTTTGGCATCCTGGCCAACAGGTTCCAGGTACTTCTCACCACTATGCAGCATCGCCCAGAGACCGTGAGGAACATCGTGGAACCTTGCTGCATCCTGCACAATCTCATGTGCACCCGCTACCCAATGTTGCAGAACAGGCTTGTGGACCTTCAACAAGGCAATGGGGACATGGAGCCTGGTGAATGGAGACAAGGGCGAAACCTGATAGACGCTGTGGATGTGCAACGTCCCAACAGAGCTTCATGTGAAGGGAAGAAGCAGTGCAACCTCCTGAAACACTGGTGCAACTCCCCAGCTGGAGCAGTGGAATGGCAAGACAGGATGATAGATGATTAATGTCTCATCACACTGATGAGATTGGGCCATGTATGTTGAGTGACCCTACAATGAACAGGGCATTTAATAAAGAGTTGTGTTTATGTTGAAATGTGTTGATGAATGATTACATTGTTAGTGATAATGAAGGGCCATAGGTGTGGCACCTGGGAGGTTGGACCATACAGTCCCTGGAAGCTTATCTACCTGCACTGGAGGTTTATCTATCCCACAGCTATTACCCATCCTACAGGTATCCCTGCCCATCCCACAGCTATTACCCATCCCACAGGTATCCTTGCCCATCCCACTGCTTTCCTAACCCATCCCACAGCTATTACCCATCCCACAGGTATCCCTGCCCATCCCACTGCTATCCTTACCCATCCCACAAGCATGCAAAGGCTTAAACCATTTCTAAAAGTTTCCACCAAGACTTTATTGACTAAAAGAACTGAAAAAAGTGTGTGAAGCAAAGATAAACTTTATTAATAACAAACTGTAAAAGGCATGCCCATAGACTCAGGGGTGAAGGGTCCAGGTGCTGTGGAGGTGGCAGTGGCTGGAGTGCTGGTCTGAGGCGCCATTGGGGTGCCTGGCCCCGAGAGGACAACAGGGGATGGTGTGTGGAGGAAGCTCTCAGAGAGCTGGCTCAGTCCTGTGATATTGAGAGCCCTTTCCTCCATGACATGGGGTGTCAGTCCCAAGACTGATGAGAGATGTTCTGAGGCCGGGCTTGGCTGTGGGGTGGAGGAAGGAGGAGTGTAGTGGGGCTGTCTGGTCTTCAGGTGACCGAGGTGAGGCATCGGCGGCATCTGTGGCATCGGTGTCATCGGTGTCATCTGTGGCATCGGTGGCATCGGTGGTATCAGTGGCATCAGTGGCATCAGTGGCATCAGTGGCGTCTGTGGCGTCGGTGGCGTCGGTGGCTTCGGTGGCTTCGGTGGCACCTGTGGTGTGCGATGTACCTGTGTCTGGCTGGGAAGGGCTGCCTGTGCTGCTGGAACTCCTGGTAGCCGTAGCCTTGGTAGGTGAGGGGCTTTGGAAACCTTGGAAGGGCTGTGACATCACCTGGGGTGGAGGAGCAGACCTGGAGTGGGTCAGAGCAGGTTCAGCTGGGCCTGGAGGGTGGTGCAGAAGACCAGTGATCCTCTCCTTGATCACCTGGTACTGCGATTCGGACATGTCCATGAGGGTCTGGTTCACGTAGGTGAGGAAGGGCTTTCTGTTAGAGGATGGTATGTCGGAGTGTACCAGCTGAGAGAGGAGATCTACGCTGCTTTTGATGGTGTCCCTGATCTCCAGCAGGACAATGTGGCTCTGTCCCTCCGGTCTGGCTTTCTGCCTGCTTTCTGTGGAGGTGGAGCTGGGGGTGGGGGTGGCTTGGTCTCTGGTGGCAGTGGTCTCTTCTTGCTCCAACTGCATCAGGGGGTCCTCCACGTGCTCCGTCATGGGGAGTACAGCTGTCGGGGGGGTCTCCGTCTTGGGGCGCTCCACAGATACCTGCCTGGACACAGGAGCTGACTCTTGGCCAGAAGAGGACTCGCTCTCTGTGGGCTGCCTGAGAGAGAGGGTAGACAGAGGGGCTGCTCCTTGGTGGCGGATCTCACCCTCCAAGAAGCTGCACTTGGCCATCATGTAGGTCTCCCGGTCGGTGAGCTTGACCGCGGCCTTGCCAGACTTCTTCAGGTGCAGCTTCCCATACCAGGTGTGCATGTGCTTCCACCACCCGAGGAGGACCTCTGAAGTGTAGCCCAGGCTCTCCGCCTTCTCTCTCCAAGCCGCCTGCTTCCACTTGGTGTCTCGATAGAGCCTGTGTCCCTTCTGCCAGAGGTACTCGTTCTCCCTCAGGCATTCGAGCACCTCATCCTCATCCGCTTCCATCCGCTAGGCTTCCGTTGAGCATCCGCTTAACATCCTCGCTACGTCCTCTCCCCGTCCATTCCTTTCCGTTGTTGTCTGCTCTGTTTATGCAAATTTGGGGCACTTTTGAGAGCAGATAACAACGGATGGAACATTTTCTCATCTGCTGTGTCCTTTTTACATACGTTTTTCATCCGTCGGCCGATGTGACCTAGCCTTAAGCTGATGAGGAAAGGGCCTCACTGAGAAAGAGGTTGGACTAGATGACCTACAAAGTCCCTTTCAACTCTATTATTCTGTTAAAGGTGATGAAAAGGATTCAGTCACCAGGGGAAAGAAACTGAGACATGCTGAATTTCCTTCCCCAAAAGCATAGATCACACTTGAATATGCATTAGCTAAAAATCAAATTTTACTAACGTTTTATATTATTCAAGAAGCACAGTGGCTTTATTGTTGCAAATGTAGACCAGTCCATAATATTGTTAATTTATGGACTGTTTTCCAGGCCATGTATTAAGCAGTATCCCCAGTTGTGAGTAAACCAAAAGATGATGAAGTCATGTTCTAGTTAGTTTAACATTACTGAGCAGGATAATTTTATCTGGAAATATTGTAATTTTTATTGAAAGTTTTGACAAAAACTGTGACATTCCCTACAATGTTAAATAGCTTCCACCAGAGTTTAGTGCCTAATAGATTAAGTAATTTCATAGTATACCTTACCCAACTGAGGATTTTTTTCTACATTAGATTTGGCTAGTACATGCAAATTAAGAAGGCAGTAGCAAAAAGAAGTAAGTCACAAGTTGTTGTAAGTCATTACAATTCATCAGTTACAAAATAAAACAATTAAATGCAATGAATAAGTGTTTATTTTGCTCTGAATGAATAAAATTGGCCACAGATGCTGCTGTTTAAGGAGATCCCTGAGAGTTTTAATATCCCTGAGAGTTTTAAAAGAAGTAGATCCGTGTGATTTCATTGCCCGCACATCTTAAATTGGTGGTGTTATAAAACTAGAGATGTATCTAATATCTTCTGGGTTTTATGGTTAGAAATTAACTATTTTTAAAAGATTGCTTTTTTCTTCTTTTAAATATATAGATTTGGTAAAGCTCCCTTCTTGGCCATATGTAACAGTCAGATCTATACTTTGTGATATCACCTTATTTGCTGCTGACCTAGGGATGCTCCATGAATGCTCTATCTGTTGACATCCATAAGCACAATCAAGGCACCTCTCTTAACTTAGTTCAAAAAATGGTTGCTAGGTTGCTACAAAAAGACTGAATAGCCACCATTCCTCCTAGTTCATGGCTGTCAAACTAGTGGGCTGTGGGCCGGATGTGTAACACGCTGGCCACGCCATGCCTGGTTTAATGAAGGAGGGAAAAATCACGATATGTCACATGACAATGCTGTGACAATATGAGTTTGACACCTCTGTCCTAGTTAATTTCCAAGCTGAACACTCAAAATGTGCAAGATTAATTCCCTAAAAAATTGTATAATTGTTTTTATTTATTTATTCGTGTGTGTATCACATTTATAATGCATTCAGAGAGTATGCAGCCTGATTCTACAATTGTTAAAATTCATTTTCTTCCTCATTAATCTACATTCACTGTATATATCCTGATGTAATCATACATAGATCCATAGCAGCTCACAATACAAAAGAGAAAAAAACAATTACAATTTATAAAATAAAACTATAATGAAAATAGATAAACTCAGATAGTTTATATGAAAGTCCTTCTGCTACCTGAGGCACCTACCAAAATTTTGGGTCCTCATTTAGAAGTCCTTCATAAATCTTCTCAGTAAAGACTCCTTTCTTTTGAAATTGCTACTCAGGAATGGATCCTTGATGTCAGTTATTATTTTAGCACAAGGTAAAGACTTTTATAAGTTCTAACCATTTTATTATTAGTGTGAACTGGATGATGTAAATTAACATAGGAGGGCCCAAATGTCAACATCATGAACCAATTGTGTGATAATTTCTAGCAATCATACAATAACTGTAATTAAGATACATGCAACTGAGCAGTGTGAATTAGCATCTTTCTGAATTTGCCACTCAAATGTGGCACAAGTATGCGTATAACCTCTTTATTGAGACATGAAAGGTGCCATTAGAGGAAAGGTAATTTTCTGACCTTTTCTTGCAACTTCCTGATGTTTCCTCTTGAAGAATTTTTACAAATGGTTTTCAGTCCAGGTCCATCAAAGTTTCCTCCTAAATCACTCCACTGCCTCACCTGCTCATCTATTTTTTTTAATGGAAATATGGAAGCCAAAGCATTGTCTAGGAATGGGCCTCTGGGATTAAACCTATCATTACTGAAGTGTGAAGCTCTAATTGTATCATTTTCCATAATGTATTTGCCAGATAAATATTATTCAATACCACCACATTCACTCTCGTGGGAAATGGGAGAAATTATAATGGAAGGAAGATTTATGCCCACTAGAAGCTGGGCTGTCATGATTTAAAAAAAGTTTCCACCCATTATGCGAATCCTATTGATCATTTCAGGAAGCAGAAAATGGTGCTGCTCATTGATTTTGCGTGGCTACCAAATGCATTAGGGCCTGATGCATTTGATGGGTAGGCTAGTTTTTCAAAGGGAGCTCGGTTAAGCTAATCTTAGTTCAGAGGAATGTACACAATGGAATAAGAAACCTTGTAATGGCAGGAGCAAATATAATGTAGTCCTCTTCTCTTTCAAGCTACATCAGCATACGAATAAGATATGAGCCCTCCCAGGAGACACCAGTGAAATGTATTGAAGCTTTGATACTAGTTTTCATGAACAGAACAATTACTGGATAAATTGGGGTTTAGTTCCTTCTTCAGCAACCAAGAACTTTACTGAGAGCAATTAATCTGCTGGACATCAGGTGAAAAGGTTTGTGGAGATGCCAATTATAAGATGAGGTGACAAAGAAAAGAAAGAAAATAGAAACAGGTAGGAAAATGCCTTTATATTTCTATAAAGGAAGCATTTGCCAACATTTACATTTTTATCTCCATAGACACTTTTCTACTCAGGTTTGGAAAAGATAGAAAGGGATTTTTCTGCCAAGAAGTCTCCACCTCAAGAGGCTAGGCTGGCACCTTGTTTAATCTTCATTCTTTGTTTAGAGAATTGATTCAGGAAGATGTTTGCTCTACAAGAAACACAATTGTCTTGTTTTAATTGCTGCATCCATATGTTGTTACAATATTTTTTCTACTCCAGAATTGTCATCTTTTATGATTTAGTCATCCTGAATAGTGTATAAGCACTTGAAGAACAAGACACAAATGTGACATTAAGAGAGCATATGGATAAATTGTTCTAAATCACACTCACACACAATGTACACTTTGTAATGTTATATCTGTAAACTGTGTAAGAGTTTATAGATTCTCTGAATTCTCTGAATTTCATTTGTTTGTTTGCATAGTTAAAAAATTATGCTGAATCTTACTCCAATTTGCAGATACTAATCTTTAGGATCAAATAATGAATCAAGGGTGGGTTTTCTTGTTTCAAAAACAGAAAATTACAAATGGTCACCCAGCATCTCTATATAAAGCTCTTCTTTCCAATTATTTCCATTAGGGATTAGCTACTCTTCCAACTGTCAGTTAATAAGGTAAACAATTTAACTGCTCAGTGCATGCACTGAACAGAGGCCTTTGATGAACTTAATCTCTGAAATGAGGATCTCATTTAGGGATTAATTGCCATCCAGCAACAATAGCTTCTGAAGTCTAGAGATGGGGTGGAGAAGCAATTCACCTTGTATTTTATGTGACTGCTGTCTTAGAGACCAAAACCATACAGTGTCACCTCTCTGCAATACATAAAGTATCAGAAAGTCTTTCCAGTACATTAAGTATCTAGGTCATATACATAATCCTTTCTCTTTCTTTTTTAATCAGAATATTAATTAAGTCATTGTACACAATGGGGGCCTTTGTGTCTCCAAAGCAAAGTTGTGTGCTGAATAATCAGGCCATCTCATCCCATCGTTCCAATCCATTTAATGTGCAGTCTTTCTTCCTGAGAACAAATGAAATTATATTGTTCCTTAATAGGGCCTTCAAAACCAAAACCTAAGACAAACACGGAAAAAAAACCCTGATATGCCAGGTTGATACATTCATATGGAGAAGCCCTTTATCTGATTTTTTATTTCTAAAGGGGAAGCTATAAGAAGACAATTCCCTGCCAAGTTACAATAGGCAATCCTACTTTGCGGTCATGATATGCAAGGGCTGGAATGTGAACGCTAACAACTCTAGACACGATTGATACACAGCTTGCCATCCAGATGTGAAATGAAGAGTTTGTGCATTTGTGTAAGAGACAGTGTCCCAATGAATTGGATTCTCTGTATACGCACATACTAACTGTATTGAATTTGCTATTAAACACTTCAGTATCTGGCTAATATCTTGGTTACTTAATGTAGTCCAATGTTCTCCTCTCTTCTACCACCTCGTAACAAGCTGTATACTGAAATTTCCAAGTAATTCTGTCATATAATTTTTGGAATGCATACATGTAGATGTTCATATGTATGGCTAGGTGAATATATCTTTAAATATATTACTCTTGTGTTTGTCTCTGTGACCCATCTAAGAGAGAAAGAGGCTGGCTATGGCCAAGCAATTATAGCATTCTGATCTGCGTCTAAAATGTTAGTTTGAGGAATGGTAATCTGGAAAGTGAAGTTTTTAACCCATGTTTAGAATTACTTCATAAATTATTTCCAAAGTTCATTTCCTAAAGCATAGTCATAATTAAAATAATAATAGTAAGTAGGGATTGAATGAACTGATTTTCACTTCATTGGGCCCAAATATTACTAGCTTGGCCTGGGTGTTTGCTCTGATTTATTTAATCTCAGTGTGTCTTCAGGAAGTTTAATGTGGATATCATGATTCCAAGAAGTGATCTTTAGCTCAGAGGCAGGTAACTAATATAAAGTTATTGACTGAGATTTCCAGTTAAACAAGGATCCGAACCTGTTTCTAGAACACCCTCTGTCCTGATAATTAAACTGACAATGAGGCAAAACATATGCAGGTATTCTTTGCTTACCAACTGCCTCATTTAGCAACTGTTCAAAGTTACAATTGTATATATATAAAAAAACAGCTTTGCAACCTGTCTTTGTATTTAAAACCATTACAGCATCTGGTGATCACATAAACAGCATTTGGGTATTTCACAACTGGCATGCATTTACAACTGTTGCAGCATCCCATGGTCACACTATCACCATTCATATGCTTCAAAAATAGCTTTTGTCAGACAGAGTTAATGTCAAACACAATGGAAAACATAATGGAAAACACAAAAGGAAAATTGCAAGTCACACTCATGTCTTGCTTAACAACTGAATGAGAAGTGACATCATAAGCCTGTCATGATCACATGGTTTTCTGCTTAGTGATTGTGATGCTTAGCAATGGACTTTCTGGTATCAATTTTGGTGACTTAAGCAAGGATTATCGGTGTCTGGAATAGCTTTGTAGTAATATATGGATATAAGTTGCTCTCCCTCCCACCAGCCGTTGTAGCAAACCACAGTGATATCAAAATGATATTTGCCACATGATGTCATTGAGCCAAAGATGCAGTTATATGATGACTATGAATGATAAAATAACCTAAGTTGCATCAGATTCACAAAGAACTTCATGATCAGAATATGCTCTCTACCTGAGCTAGCTAGGAGGATAATAAATTGAAATTTAGAGAGAGGATTAAGGTTTGGGAACATTTTTTATTTCTTTTGCTCCTTCCCTCCTCACTGGTTACCAATTCAGCAATTAGTTATACCACTTCAAACTGTATCAGAAAAATATTACTCACAAGTGGATTCATCTACTCTTGCAGACTTTCTGATCTAGATAAGCTCTCTTGAAGATCATATAAAGGATGCCTGTGAGCATCTTGGGAAAATTCACATTCAGATGAAGGTTGAAGTGTGTGTGTGTGTGAGAGAGGGAGGGGGAGGGGAGAGAGAAAGTATACCTGCTCTAACATATGCCAATGAAACATGGACATGATCAATGCAAAAAATAAGAGTGGTGCAAAGAGCAATGGAAAGATACATACTCAGATTATAAGACAAGAAAGAAAGACCTTCATGTGGATTGGAGAACAAATGAAAGTATATGATATGGTCAAAAGAGTAAAAGGATAGAAATAGAAATGGGCTGGTCACATAGTAAGAAGAACTGATGGCAGGTGGACCAAGGCAGTCATAGAATGGATTTCATCTGATAAATAGTATCCACTAAACAAGATGGATTGACAACATCAGCAAGTATTGTGAGTCCAATTGGCAAAGGGACCATATTGGTTGCTTTCTGGTATTTATGCAACATTGCTGACTTATTATTAATATAAGCTTTATATGCTTTCTAAGTAATTTGCTTTAAAAATATGCAAAAAGCCAAAATAATTGCTCAGAAACACACATGTCAGTTCTGGATTATTTAGCAGTGAACCTGCCATTTCTCTCCTTAAACTAATTTATGCCACCCTCTTTGAGCAGCTTTGGGAAAATTTATTGTGCAACAGTCTTTTTACTACCTGCCTTCATCCCCCACATCTACAGTACCAGTCAAAACTCATTATAAAGCACATTATGGTGATAAGTACCAAGGTAGACAGAGAGAAAATACAATAAAATATACATGAAGGTGGAAGGAATATTTAGGTTGTTTCAGTCCATCTGAATGACCTCCTGTAGAGTCTCTCTTTTAGAAACTACAGCAAAGAACAGCCTAATCTTACTGATATTTTGTTAAATTCTGTGACACTGAGAATATTGAAGGTTTTTTTCCCCCTTCCCTGCCAAGCTGGGACTTATTTTTTAAACTTTTTTTTAATAGTTTCAATGAGACTCAGTTTCAATGAGATTTTTACTGTAGTTCTTCCCAAACTCAGCCAGTAACCTTCTACATACTCAATTTATAGAGTCATTTATCTGATTAATATGGATGCTAAGATTTAATAACACATTTTGAACTTAAAATACAGGGTTTTTTTCCCCCTGATTATTGTGGATCCAGCTTCAGAATATTAATTTTTAATTGTGGTAATAGTTTGCTGCAAAATGTACAGAATGCAGCACTCATTACATCTGTTGATGATCAGAAATATGAGTAAGTGTATAATGTATATAATTTAATGCTTCATTCGTATCTTGTATTACTGTATTTTTCTCAAGACTATGTAAGGTAGCAATGTGAGTTCAATTATTTTTTACAAGATCAGCATTAGAAATCTGATACCTCAAATTTTCAATCAAGCTTGAGAATTTCAATAAACACAAAACAATATTTTATGATAAATTAACAGTACTACATCCACATGGAGAAAAATAAGTAGTGGGGTACCACAAGGCTCCATCTTAAGCCCAGTATTCTTCAATATATTAATACATGACTTAGATGAGGAAATAGAAGGGGGACTCATCAAATTTGCAGGTGACACTAAATATCCCAGAAGCTCAAGATCCAAAAAGATTTTGACAGATTTGAACAATGGGCCCTATCCAATAAAATGAATTTCAATGTGGAGAAAAGCAATGTTTTACATTTAGGCAGGAAAAATCAAAGGAATAAGTACATATTAGGTGAGAACTGGCTCAAAAACAATAACTGTGAGAGGGACCTGAAGTCTTAGTGCATGATCACTTGAATATGAACCAGCATTGTGCAGAAGCAGCCAGAAAAACTAACACAGTTGTGGGTTGTATAAACAGAGGCATAGAATCAAGATCATGTAAAGTATTAGTACTGCTTTATAACACCCTGGTAAGACCACATCTGGAATACTGCAACCAATTTTGGTCACTATGCTACAAAAAAAGATGTTGAAACTCTGGAAAAAGTTCAGAGAAGATCAACTAAGATGATCAAAGGCTTGGAGACTAAACCATATGAAGGACAGCTGCAGGATTTGGGTTTGGCTAGTCTAAAGAAAAGAAGAATTAGGGGGTGACACGATAGCTGTATTCCAGTACCTGAGAGGCTGCCGCGAAGAAGATGGGGTGAAATTATTCTCCAAAGCACCAGAGGGCAGAACAAGAAATAATGGTTGGAAATTAATCAAAAAGAGGAGCAACCTGGAATTAAGGAGAAACTTTCTAACAGTGAGGACAGTTAATCAGTGGAACAGCTTGCCTCCTGAAATCATGGGCACTCCATCACTGGATGTTTTTAAGAAGAATCTGGACGGTCACTTATCTGAAATAGTATAGCTTTCCCTGTTTGAGCCAGGGGCTTAACTAGAAGACTTCCAAGATCCCTTTCAAATCATTCGTTTTATTCTATTCATATGAAGTCTATTTTACATTTCTCAAAGCTTGTACCCACTAATTTTCCAAAATTGAATATTCCATTTTTTCACTGTATATATCATTTAATTGAAATAATTTGATGAAATTATATCATTTGTGTACATTTTGATTAATGAACTTCAATGTCTTGTTCTTGTAAATGGTGCAAGTTTGCTTTACAAATATGAATTTCGCTAATTTGTTCTGAAAGCTATATTCATACAGCAATAAACTTTGTTTCACATATGTTGAATATAAAACTGAGTAAACATCCTTTCGATTGCCATTTAGTGAATGTCCCTGCAGAAGTAGTCACTTTACTAGGATGTCCATTTAAAAAAAAATCTATGGTCAACTCATAACCAATTAATTGGATAGAATACAAGTTCAAAATTTTACAACACTTTATATTTTCAAACAGTCAGAATAGAGCTAGAAGGGACTTCTAGGAGGTCTTTTGGTCAACCCCCTGCTCAAGCAAGAACCCTATACCAGGGGTGTCTAACTCAAGGCCCAGGGGCAGGATCTGGTCCACCGGATGCTTAGATCTGGCCAGGGGTGGGATCTGACCAGTGTAACTACCGGTTCAGTAATTTTACATTTTGTGCGTGCATGTATATCATTGTTATCTAGCTGCCTCTACATCTGAGCAGCGCTGCACATGGGTGCACAGAAGTTTTAAAAGCACTTTTTTCCTGCTTTTTCAACTGCAGCTGTGTTGTGCAAAACAGCTGCAGTTGAAAATGCAGGTAATAAAGGTCAGATAAGAGCCAGGGTGGGTGGGCGGGCCGTCAAAACAGCAGCAGATATGGAACCTATGTATGCTCTCTGTTTGCTGCTTTTCAGAGCAACTGGATCTACAGAAGTGGACAGAAACGGTAGAATCCCACCCCTGGATCTGGCCCTTGGGGCCACCCTGGAAACAGCAAAGGACCAGCCAGTCTCTGCCAGCAAAAATGGAGCTTGGGTGGGCCATGTGTGGCAGAGGGTTGCAAGAGGCTGTCACAACTGAAAATGGAGCTCAGGAGCCCATTTTCACTAGAAGAGTGCTCAGGCCACCACAGGCACCCCGACATGGCCAATCCACCCTGGCTACACCTACCCCAGCCCCCAAGGTTAAACACAACCCTGATGTAGCCCTCAATGAAATTGAGTTTGACACCCCTGTCCTGTACAATTTGAGACTAGTGGGTGTCCAGTCACTTCTTAAAGAGATGAAGAAGTAATGAAGAACCTACAACTTCTGGAGGCAAACTGTTCCACTGATTAATTGTCCTCACTGTTAGGAAGTTTGTCCTTAATTCCAGGTTTACTTCTCTCTTTGTTTAGTTCCATCCATTGTTTCGTGTCTGGCCTTCTGGTGCTTTGGAAAATCAGATGACCCCCTCTTCTTTGTGATAGCCTCTCAAAAACTGGAATACTACTATTGTGTCACCTTACTTGGAACTACCTATATATTCAAATGCTACCTTGATAGCTCTTAGGTCCTTGGTGAGGACTTGAACTATTAAGTTTTTACTAGTCCCAGACTGTGAATTAAACTAAAGATTAAATAATTATATACTCTGGATAGTGGAAGTGGCAGAGAAGAGAAAGAACTGGAGAAAATAACATTTATACAAAGACCTGAAAATAGAAATAGAATGACTGTGGCAAAAGAAAGCAAAGGTAATACCAATAGTAATAGGAACCTTGGGTGCAATCCAAAAACAACTGGACCACCACTTGAACACTATCTGTATTGACAAATGCATTATCATTCAATTGCAAAATTGCAGCTTTACTCAGAACAATCACAGCTGCCTATTCCAGGTCCTTGGGAAGGACTAAATAGGTGGGGGGAAATGCCAAATCCAGTCTGAACATCTGGCTGACTCTACGATGAACCAATAATAATAATAATTCACGCCATAGCTATTTAAACAGTATTATGCTCAATACAGTTACTGGTAAAGCTATTCTAGAATACTCCCCTGTTCCACTAATGACTATTACAAACACATGAATACAGATTAAGATTATGTATGCAGTGTTTTGGAAATTATATATAAAAAGTATTTGTGAGTCCAGGACTGCAAATGTAGTACCTCATTTCACTTCTTTGTATAAACAGCTGTTTCCCAACTGAGCACCACTACCCTCTACACAGATTTCACTTATTGACAGTGAATCCAAAGCATTGCATAGCCGTCAAACAGATACAATATTTTTGGTCCTTTATGTTTTAAAACAAGTGAGATGAATGATGATGATGATGATGATAATGATGATGATGATTATCATCATCATCATGCACTATCTATTGCTTCTTTGCTTATATTTAATCTTCTGTTTCTTCTAGAGTCCAGAAGGAAGTTTTCTATGTTTTAATATGCAGAGTTTTATCGGGTTTTAAACAGGGATTTCCAAACTTCATCTAACCCCTTTATACAGTGACAACTATGCAAAGTGCGTAATTATATTTTGAAGAATAATTAAATGGTTGAAATCAGTTTTGCTATCTGCCTGGTTGTAATGAATCTTTATTGGGTCCTGTAATTAACCTATTCTGGCGTTAATTAGGCAACAATTGGGGACCCTGAAATTGCTGACACTGTGATTACATAAAAGGCTTGGGAATGGATGGCTGTTCCAGATGCACTTCTTCAGATGGATGAGGTGCAGGAAGGTTGGATGGTTTGATCAGGATGTGGTGAACTCAGTTACTTTTCATAAGAGACATTGTGCTGCACCTTGGAATGATTATAAAACTAGCAAGCTCATCAACTAAACTTTAATTGCACTCTGAAATTTGGTCTAGTCTTCCTATTCCTGTTATCCACAATTGTTCAGCAGTGCTTTCCTAAGAAAAGACTGTGTATGTACTGTTAGGAATGTAAGTCACCTAAAGAGCTATTTGGGTTGGCCAATATATAAACCAGGATAGACATTTTAATGCTGTCTCTTTAAGAGAATCCTAAAAGTGCAATTGGGTATGGTTTCTCAAACGGCCATAAGATGGAGCCAGAAACCTGGGTTGTGTAGTCTTAGTCTCAGAAGAAGTCTCAGTGAGTCTCTGTTTTCTTCTGTTGGAGAATATTGCCATTCCTTTTAATTGACTGATATTCCTGGATTTGATATAAGTCTGACACTGAACTGTTTTTGACATTGGACTTTGTTATTGGATTATCCTTGGACTGAAAACTGACTGATTTAACTAGTGACTTTGGACTGCTTATTTTGAATGGCTTTGAACTGCTTATTTTGAATGACTTTGGATGCTTATTTTGAACTTTGCTTAAACCTTTATCAACAGTTAAAACCTACATTTATTGTACAGTGTATCTGTACAATGCTGTGTGTGTATTATTCAAACACTACTCTCAAATACGTTTCCCTGTATGCACTCATTCTCCTAACGGGGAATTATTCAACACATACTGTGTACTGGCTCCCAAGGATGCAAATCGGTTATAGCTCTTCTCCCTGTTACAACTAAACTAAAATCACTAACTCTTTTCTAGAATGTTACAAAGTTAACATTTAATTTATAGATGATCCCACTAGCCCATGAAGCTCTTTAAAGTATAATTACGTGCATTTCGGAAATGCCATTCAGTCTGGTGGCAGTTGACCAAAACTTTTACGCTAATGTCTCATCAGATAATATAAAATTGGTTCTTTCTTCATAGATGTCACAACATTATGCTTCAACAATTGCAGACATTTCAGAAGGAAAGTTTGGGAACCTAATGCTGACTGATTGTGAGCAGAAGGCAAGGATGCAACAATCCTGGAGAAAAGGGTTGTTTTAAAATTTAATCAGTGCTTATAGAAACACAGTGTGTCTGTCATCGGCGCTGAGACAGAAGCCTTACGGTTCAAGAAACAAACAACAGATCTTAAACACAACAAATCAAATATGCACTATTTTCCTTTGTCATTTCTGTTGCAATGAATGTTCACACTCTAGGATTTTCAAGGTGAAAATAGGGTTTGGAGATGTTGCAAAGCTGCCTCACTACTACTGTCCCATCATGGTGATCAGTTTCTGTTTCAGGACAAACCCTTAGTATGTAATTGCTTCAGCAAAATTGTAAATGTGTATATCTGTGCATTTTCCTTCACATGAATCCAGGCAATGCAGAATCATAGGGGGAGCCTGTAGCCAATCAACTAATGAAAGTAAATATACAGACATCTACCTAGAAAATCCCCAGAATGCCTTAATTGTGAACCAGGGCATGAAACATTTCTGAGTTGTCATGGTAATCAGGACATGCTCCTAATCTTTCCGTATTGTGTTGATAATTTTCAGGAGTGTATAATTAGAATTCTATTGTGGTCCATTTCAGCCTTGCACAACACCCCCCTAATTATGGAATGGTACACTTGGGGTTATCTTTCAATAGGACTTGTCAGTTGCACAAAGCTAAACCAAGAAAGGAAATACCAGTCCAGCTATTTTACAGAGCAGTTTTGTATCATTTCCCCACCCCCCACCAATGTTTGCCTCCTTATGAACACTTGCATGACAGAAAAGGCAGAATAATTTGCCATAGGAAGGTGTCATGCAGCAGGGAAAACAACTGAAAACTAAGCAGTTTTGAAAGGGACCTTTGACAAGAGACAACTCGGCTTGACTCTTTTGCTCATGCTATGCTGCAATCACCACACATAGACCATTCATTACATACTGAATTAATGGGTTTTGGCAGCAACCTAATTGTGCTGCCATTCTCTTTGACAGTCAAATACTCTTTCCTGGAAGTCTAAAAGCAGACAAAGGCCAACTGTTACAGCAAAAAAATTTTGGGGAGGCACCCAACATTTGTTTTGCAAGCTGCCTTAACAATGAAGATAGCTGCCTGAAGTAAGTTTGGATTTAACAGACAATATCCATAAAGACAGTAAGAATGTCTTTTATAGGGATAGGTAAAGGTAAAGGTTCTCTTGCACAGTTGTGCTAGTCATTTCTGCCTCTAGGGGGCAGTGCTCATCTCCATTTCTAAGCTGAAGAGCCAGCGCTGTCCGAAGATGTCTCCATGGTCAGCATGACTAAATGGCCAGCATGACTAAATGCCAAAGATGCACAGAACACTCTTACCTTCCCACCAAAGTGGTCCCTATTTTTCTACTTGCATTTTTACATGCTTTCAAACTGCCAGGTTGGCAGAAGTTGGGACAAGTAATGGGAGCTCACTCCATTATGTGGCACTAGGGATTCGAAATGCTGAACTGCTGACCTTCTGATTGACCTCAGCATCTTATCCCTGAGCCACCATCTCCCAGTTTATAGGGATAGGTAAAGACAAATTCAAATATAGTCCATTAAATCAGGAATCTGTTCACTGGAGAACCATTATGTCAGGATTTTATGATTTTTTTTTTACTTCTGTAGGAAAAATCTGTCCAGCAACTTAAACATACATAAATTCCTAGGCTTACATAGTGTAAGCCTAATAAGTAATGATTAATAAGTAATTAACTAATAAGTAAATTGAAAAAAAACAATATTACTTTTGAATTCTTCATGAATTCCTGGTTTTATGATTGAATTAGATGGACAATTAAAAAGAAAATATTACTCTTTTATCAAAACATGGTTAACATTCACATATACATAAAAAAGAAAACTGTAGATGTTTTGCTTTTATGTATAACACTACATAATTGTTGTTCTGCTTTTTTCTCCTTTCTTTTCTATTAGTTTTTTAAGTTTGGCTTCATTAATAATTTTTAAAGGGATGTTTGGCAATTAAAGTGGAGACTAATGCACAGTTGACAAGGTCTCAATTGCCATTTGAGAGCATGGCAACAGTTTTAGCTGGAACCATCTATGTGCCCTCTCCCCATTTGTGGATCCTGTGGGATATGAAGCAGCAAAAAGATGCCTAGAGTTCCACTGGAGAAAAATACAGTTCCAACCAAAAACATGTAAGAGCCTACATTAAGCATTTCATCCTGGCAGGGCAAAATTAAAGCCAACAGAAGTCCTAAATATAGTCCAGCAATGGTATCCCAAATGGAAGTGAAACTAGGAGATGGAAACAAATGTGGGACCTGATGGCACCTTTAGCAATAGTACTTAGACTTATATATTGCTTCACAATGATTTATAGCCCTCTTTAAGCAGTTTACAGAGTCAGCTTATTGTCCCCAACAATCTGGGTTCTTATTTTACTAATCTCGGAAGGATGGATGGCTGAATCAACTTAAGATGGCAGGCAGCAGGCAGCAGAAGTAACCTGCAGTACTGCATTCTAACCACTGTGCCACTGCGGCTTTAAACCAAACTTTTAAACATTAATCTCTCTTGTGCAAAAAAAGAAAACTTTTTTTTAAAAACAAAGAAAGAAGTAATGCAGATTACAGTTGAACATAGCTGATTAACACAATTTCAAAAATTGATTATAGTGAGGGATGGTAGAGAAAGAGTTAAGGACATGATAATTATGAATAAACAATCCCGTAGTGACCTTCCCTTAGCGTCCTCAGCACATTCTTATTTTAATTCATGGTTTATCCATTGTTGCATTTTGGTAATAAGAACAGCAAAATGTTATTATTTTTCTGTTGACATTACTTCCCCAAATCACATATGTACTGACTTGATTATCTGGGATGAATTTGGGGCTCTATATCAGGAGTAAAAAGGAGGCTGTTACTAAACCATGTTCTTTCCTGTTGATTAAGGCCTCCAGTAGCACAATATGTGTTTGGAACCATGAAATGGTGAAGTCATCTTTTGAGAAAGGAGGGATTCTTCTACCTGCCTGGAGGTAAATAATTATCCTTTCTCATCTCAAGAAAACATCATTGGACCCAATAGCATTGGATGACTTCCAACCTGTCTTCAAAGTTCCTTTCACTGTAGAGAATGAAATCTGTCTGCAGCTTTAGAAAGCCTTGAAGGAAATGGTTTATCTGGGACTCATATATAGATTTTAGTCCTGTGTGTTTGTGGAAATTGATTGGTGGGCAAGATAGAGATAATGTATCCATACTTGGTTATTTTGATATTTTATCAGCCTTTGAAATTGTTCATCATGGTGTTCTGAACCAATCCAAGGATTTGAAATTGTTGGTATAGGATGGCAGTGATACTCCTTCCACCAGGGCTGTTTCTGGCTGATACTGTTTGGGGGGACTGATCCAGCCTTCTACATGAGTCTATGTGAAGCATTAGGGTGATGGAAAATAAGGTGTTTTTTTAAACAAAATACATGGGGAGTAATAATGTTCATGCCATTTAATTACATTAATCAGAATTCCCTTTACATTAAATCTGATTTACACTTTTTCATTCTGATACACTACAGCAACTTTTTTGGATTGAAGTTTTCAGCCCAAATAAGAACCTACATTCCTATTTTAGAATTTATCTATCTATGGCCTTTAATTAACACTAAGATTTATTGTGTTTCAATCAATGAAAGTGAATATGAGGACTTCTATATAAATCATAAAGGGTTGTACCCAGTGACATCAATCGATTGATAGAATAATGTCTACCAATGGGATGGATTTTTCTTCTCTTCTCTAGAATGTTGGGAGATACTCCAGACCACATTTGGAGTAGATATTAGAATTAACTGGGGGAGACTAGGAGAACCAGATTGCAAAACCAATGTAATCCATTTTTAGTCATTTTGTCATTTCCAATTCCGGACATTTCCGGACATAATTTTGCCAGGACAGTCTGTCAGAAACTGCTTCTTTGAATAACACGAGCTCATACTGTTGGGCTCTTTTTAGATTGCCTTTGATTTTTCCAAGCATTGCCTTAGTTTAATTGAACATTAATTTAGCTTAATTACAATGTATACATTTTTATATTTTGAATTGTTCCCACAGTAGCTCACAAAAAAATAATCACACACGAGAGCATTCCAACATGTGATGATGGATATGGAAATGCCATTTTCAGCAATATTTGTCTTGTCAAATACAATATGTTCCATGAATTAAACTTAAATTATGGATTTGATCCAGTTCTTTGTCCTATTCACAGACCTTCACAGCAGTATTATTGACAAAAAAGTCTAGAGAAATGCTTACAGTGCTATTCAAAAATAAAGTTTTATTGTAGGACAGGATACCTGAACATTTCATAAACAGTTTTCTGCATAAGTAGAAGAGTGTTTCATTTTTATATTTCTCGGGCAGAAAACAGTCCAGTCCAAAAAACATCTAAAGGATTTTTAAAGGAGAACATTTACACTGCAAATGGTGCTAATATATCTAACTTGTGAAGTGTGTGTGTATGTACTTCCACAGACTGTTTTGAAATTTTGGTGTTTGAGGATTTCTCCAAAAAATACATTGGATTAAA
Source organism: Laticauda colubrina (assembly GCA_015471245.1). Classification (NCBI taxonomy): domain Eukaryota; kingdom Metazoa; phylum Chordata; class Lepidosauria; order Squamata; family Elapidae; genus Laticauda; species Laticauda colubrina. Next base: position 62,315 of record BLBF01020004.1, on the reverse strand, counting down.
TATGACAGTTGGATTTAAGGAATTTACAGTGTTTTTGCAAATTTCTAAGCATTGTGATCCATTTCATCAATAATTTCATGATGAAGATAGCATCATGAATAAAATAAAACGTATTTATCTCAACTGATGATATTTGTATTATTTAAGATATAAATGAATGAATATGTAGGTGGTTTGTTTTAAAATGCACATTTATGCAGAAATGCAGTAACAAAAATGCATAAGAGACAAAGTTGGAAAATATATTCTTTAGGTTATCTTACTTCATTTATTTATCAAATTCTGTCAAAACACTGTTCATATTGACCTGTTTTTGGGAAAGTTCCATCATACTATAAATATAAGAAGCAATTTCATTAATCCTGAATTAGTTCAACTTCTTGTTCTCCTATCTTACCTGGATTGGGTTTATTTCCTAGGGAGATTTGGACATTCCACCTCCACATACCCCAGTCAGGTAATTTTATCCATCACCATAGAAGCTCTTTCTGAAAGATATAATATTCAATTTATATAGCCAATATTGTATCAGATAATTGCCTAAAGGAACAAACCCCATTTATGACTGGTTCGATTTGAAGGAAATACATTTTAATTAATTAGTTAGTTTGGTCATTAATTAGTTTAAAAAATAATAACAATGAAAGATCTCCCTCAGATTAAACTATATACTTGATGACTACTAGTGCACTTGGCAACAGTAAGAAGTGCTTTGCCTTTCACAATGTTTTCATTTTTTACTTTCCACTTAGTTTAGAAGTAAATGTTATTGTTGTTTGCTTCCCTAGCATAAATCTGGTTTTCCAATTTTGATTCTTCTTCTGATTAGTATGATTGGTTGACCAGTCGATCAGATATTGAAACTGGATTTGGTATTTTTGTCTACTATCTAGTCTTTCTGAAGAACCTGGGATAGGAAGATGTTGTTTTTTGACATTGTTTTTGCTGATGATCTTTGCATTTTGTGATTTTTCTTCACTTCTTTCTCTTTTATTCTGTTGTCTCCAAGTTATGCAATGTCCAACATTCAGATTTTATGTATTTAATTATTATTGACAAGTACATAATTGACACAACAAGGACTCTTAAATATCTCTGTACCCAAACCTAGTTAAATAAATATCTACATATATAACTATGGTGGATATGTGGTTCACCCATGGTTCGATTCTGCCTCGAAGGTGAAGAGGTCTTAAGAATTCAGTAGTTGGTCATTTATCTAACAACTGCATTCTTGCACATTCTCTTTTGCTCAATTGCTTGTCAGATCTTGGTGGAAAGGCAGGATATAAAATCATAGATAGATAGATAGATAGATAGATAGATAGATAGATAGATAGATAGATAGATAGATGATGGATGGATAGGTAAAGAGAGACAGTGACAGACAGACAGATGCAGACAGACACAGACATACAGACAGATGCAGACAGGCACAGACAGACAGAGACAGATGATAGATGATGATCGATAGACAGAGAGAGGGAGATAGGGACAGACAGACAAACAGACATAGATAGATGATAGACAGAAAGATAGACAAACAGACTTGATAAGTGCCAGGGAGAAAAGAGCTTTAAAGAGTACATCACATTATAACTTGTTCAGTCATTTTCCTTGACATAGTAATTGCTCAAGATTTTCAGTGAATAAATTAAAGCTATCACTTGGGAAAAGTGGATTTAATTTTCCATATTTTAATACTTATCATTGAGTATTTATTTTGTCTTGGTAAGAGGTTAGGGTAAGAAATGTATTAGTACTGGTATCTTTCTTTGAGGATCAGTTTCAATACTTGCATGTAAAACTGCAAGTTATTCAGTATATAGGGAATATTTGGTCATAGTTTAAATCTCTAGGAGTTCGGTATGGTGGTGGCGGTGTGTGTGAAAACAGGTCCTACAGATTATAGAATAGAATAGAATAGAATAGAACAGAACAGAACAGAAGAGGACAGAATAGAACAGAACAGAACAGAATAGAATAGAATAAAATAATGGCTAATGGCTAAATATTACAGTTCATTTCAATTGTACGCATACTATCATTTTTCCCCACTGATCTAGTTAAAGTTAATCTCAGAAGACTCAAAACTAATAATTTCTTTCATAAAATAAAACATGTCTGAAAATATAAATGTTGGAATGGGATGTTTCCATTCCTACTAATTTGCATTAATTTAATCATGTGTTTTAAGAGTTCAATTAAAAAGTGTTTGTGGTTGCATTTTCCCAAATGTTTAACTTATGTATTCCCTCCCCACTGACTTTACTTGTCAGGGGCTGGCTGGGAAAGTTGCAAATTGCAATCACATGACCACAGGATGCTAAAATTAGTTGTAAATGCAAGCCAAGTGCCTAAATCACAGTCAAAACTTCAGAGATCTATCCTTCCTTCCTCCCTCCTTCCTTCCCTCCCAACTCCCAATTTTTTTCCCTGCTAATGCTAAACAGGGACACAAATTTATTCCTTTCTTGACCTTTAGAAATGAAATATATTTTGAAAGCACTATAGGTCATTTTGTACACACACATTACCATTCTACCATTCTACTTTCATACAATTACCTATTCCATCCCCTTTGGCTTGGCTTACTGTGATAATTTGAAAGGTCATACATCTTTCTGCCTTCAGAGTGCCTAGTCCTCTTGAGCAGGCATTGCTCTGCTGTGGCAAAATTATTATAGCACAAAATCATGTTTTGCTATCAAAGTTTCATCACAGGACCAAGGAAAATACTATTGCTTGCTGAAAAAACTGAATTTGGCAACCTGTGCCATGCTAGGAATCAGAGGTGGCATTCAGCAGGTTCTGACCAATTCTGGAGAACCGGTAGCGGACAATTTGAGTAGTTTGGAGAACCAGCAAATACTACCTCAGACTGGAGATTTTACAGTATCTTTCTCCTGCCATGCCCACCAAGCCACGTCCACAGAACCAGTAGTAAAAAAATTTGAATCCCACCACTGCTAGGAATGCTTCATTTTTTAGTGCTTCTATCTTTTTTCTCTCTCTCAGAGAACCATACAAATGTATACATATTCTACTGCTCATATTGTTGTTTTTGATAAGTTTTTGTTAAAGTGATGGGGTACTATACTAAACTTTTATCTTTTAAGGAGGTTTTGTTTTAGAATCTTAGAATTTGAAGGAACTGTTTAGTTCAGCAATCCGTACAATCCAAATAGAAGTAGATCTGAGAGATGACTTTCTAGAGTCTCCTGGAACATCTCTTTGAAGACAAGATCACCTCCTCACTGAATTGTTGACTCCTTTGTCAAACTGCTCTTACTATTAGGAAGTTCTTTAAACATTCAACTGGAATATGATTCTCCAAATCACACACCTTTATTCTAAAAGACTAGACTAATAGAAAATAGCTCTTCTATTTTGTTTGTGTGATATCCTCACAAATACTTGAAAACAGCATATATCATATTCCTCTTACAATATTCTGGTTTTGGATAAATTTTCCCATTACCTCAATATCTCTTCTCAGGACTTAATTTCTACTACCTCATTGTCATCTCTGAACCTCTTCCACTTTGCCTGAATTCTTCTGACCAGAATAAAATCAATCACTTCCTCTGATTTAAAAACTGCAATTGTATTTGCACATGACATCACTGGATCATATTGTTTCTGAAATAACAATATTGTTTTTCACTACAATATTGTTACTTGGTCAGTATTCCTCATCTATGCATCTGATCTCTCTTTTTTCTAAAGGTATAACTTTGCATTTATCTGTTTTTCTCAGTCTCTTTATCTAATCTAACAAATTTACTTTGACCATTATTTCTATCTTGTATGTGTTAATTATCTCATCCTTTCCCATTCTCAGCTTATTCTGAATTTTTCCAATTGAGATGCCATATCTGTAATTCATGGACAATCATAAAAAGTCCTTTTGTGTAACTGTCCATATTTCCATGTATGTATGTATGTCTGCATGCCTGTCTGCATGCATGTATGTATGTATGTATCTCTTTCTTTTGCTTTCTGGGTGGAATATCAGCTGCATATATTTTCAGTTCTTATTTTTTTCCACTTTTTTATTCTCAGTAGCGTGCATAAAAAGTTGATGAAATTGGACATATGCTTGTAATGCGTAAGACTGAAAGCCCAGCTGGAAAGATTTGAAAATTGTGCCCTTGAAAGTGATATTACCATTATAGACATTCTTCATGGGGAAATAATATTTATTATAATCCCACAGAAAAAGATATTCTTCTGGCATTAATTTTAAAATGAGCTGATAAATCTCCAACCCCATCAAGCATCTTCACTAGGTTACCCTTTTTATTTACACCTTCATTTAATTCTTCAATAGAATGTTTGAATTAATAAAAGGGACATGACTTATATAAATAGGGACTGAAGAATAATTTATGCCCAAGGAAACCTAATTTAACCAACATGATACTTGATGGAAGCATATTGTCTGTGTTGGAATGAGTACCATCTTCTGTTTCTCAAGTTAAGCCCATGTCACACTCCACCAACGGATGGAAAGAGGATGTAAAATGGAGACAAACACTTGCCATCCGTTGGTTAACGCGATTCATCCGTTCTATACTCACTGCCTCCGTTTTTCATCCTCTCTATCCGTCCAGCATCCATCAACTAAGGTTCCATCCGCTCAAAATGTTTTGAGCTGCTCAAAACTTTTTGAGCGGAAAATGTATCCAACGTATCCGTTCTGCATCCGCAACGCATACGGGGAACATCCGTTCTACATCCGTCGTCATCCATTACGCGTCCATTATATCCGCTAGGCATCCGCTGCGCATCCGCGTAATTCAAATCCGCTCCAGTGGAAAACGGACACAGTGAGGAAGCAAAACGGATGTGGAACAGACACGCAGTGTCAGGAGCATGGACGGAGAAAGGATGAAAGCGGATGCAGCTCGCATACAAAGCATTTAAAACAGAAAAAACGTTCGCAGAGGGGACCTATCTCGGATATTTAGGATGTCTGCAGGATGCCTAGAGGATGCAAAAGGACACATAGTGGAAAACCTATATTGCCTATAAAAAGGGGGAGGAATTCACCTGGAACTCACTTTCAGTCCAGCACCCCTGCTGTGCAGACCTCTGCAGCCTTCATCTGGCTCTTGCTCTTCCACAGCATCCATTAATGTCCACCATGGATCATAACACAGTCCTTTTGGTAGCCACCATCATTCTGCAACAGTGCGAAGCCATCTACAGGTTCTTTCAACTGTTCTACGGGAAGAAAAGGAGGCGGCCAAGAAGTGTCTGGGTCCGAAGATGGATTGGGAGAAGAGTAGAGTACGGACTGTACAACAAGCTGATGGTGGAGCTGAGGAATGAAGACCCTCGTGCATTCCAGAACTTCATGAGGATGCCTCCAGCCATGTTTGACGAAGTTGTGGAGCGGCTGAGACCCAGGTTGACCAAGGCAAACACCAACTTCTGGCCCAGCCTGGACCCGGGGCTCAAGGTGGCACTGACTCTGCGCCACCTGGCCTCAGGGACCACCTACAGGAGCATGCAGTATGGCTGGAGGGTGCCACACAACACCATCAGCATTGTGGTCAGAGAAGTGGTGCAGGGCATCATCGAAGAATACCTGGAGGAGCTCCTCCAGTGCCCTGCCACTGAAGAAGGCTGGAAGAAAGTGGCAGAGCAGTGGTATCAGAAGTGGAACTTCCCCCCACACTGTTGGAGCCATAGATGGCAAGCACGTGGCCTGCAAAGCTCCAGCCAACTCAGGGTCCAATTATTTCAACTACAAGGGCTTCTTCAGCATCATCCTCTTCGTCATGGTCGATGCTGACTACAAGTTCATGTACATCGATGCTTCAGGCAACGGCTCATGTTCAGATGCCCAGGTAAACAACGCCAGTGACCTCAAGGAGGGGCTGGAATGCAACCTCATCATGGGCTTCCCAGATCCAGAACCCCTGCCCAACGACACGCAAGATGTGCCCTACTTCATCATGGGGGATGACGCCTTCTCCCTCAGAACCTACCTCATGAAGCCCTACACTTCCAGATGCCTCACCCGTGAAGAGAGGATCTTCAACTACAGACTCTCCAGGGCAAGGCGGGTGGTGGAGAACGCCTTTGGCATCCTGGCCAACAGGTTCCAGGTACTTCTCACCACCATGCAGCATCGCCCAGAGACCATGAGGAGGATCATGGAACCTTGCTGCATCCTTCACAATCTCATGCGCAACCGCTACCCAGTCTTGCAGAGCAGGCTCGTGGACCTCCAACAAGGCAATGGGGACATGGAGCCTGGGGAATGGAGGCAAGGGCAAAAACCTGATAGACACTAAGGATGTGCAAGGCCCCAACAGAGCTTCATGGGAAGGGTAGAAGCAGTGCAACCTCCTGAGACACTGGTGCAACTCCCCAGCTGGAGCGGTGGAGTGGCAAGACAGGATGATAAATGATTAATGGATGCTTTCTTCAGCCTGTCTCATCACACTGATGTGATAGGGCCATGTATGTTGGGTAGGCCTACAATGAACAGGGCATTTAATAAAGAGTTGTGTTTATGTTGACATGTGTGGATGATTGATTACATTCTTATTGATAATAAAGGGCCAAAGGTGTGGAACCTGGGAGGGTGGACCATACAGTCCCACGATGGTTGCACTGGAGGTTTATCTATCCCACAGCTATTACCCATCCCAAAGGTATCCCTGTCCATCCCACAGGTATCCCTGCCCATCCCACAGTTATTACCCATCCCACAGCTGTTACCCATCCCACAGGTATCCCTGCCCATCCCACTGGGTGGGATGCAAAGGCAAGCAAAGGCTTAAACCATTTCTAAAAGTTTCCACCAAGACTTTATTGACAAAAATAAATGAAGCAAGTGTGTGAAGCAAAGATAATCTTTATTAACAACAAGCTGTAAAAGAAAAATGACCCAAGTCAAGTGTCCAAAGCAAAAATAAAGTCAACAGGTAGTCACCCAGTCTCTGGCACTCTTCTTGGTCACTCTGAGACGTGCCCAGTCTCAGGGGTGAAGTGTCCAGGTGCTGTGGAGGTGGCTGCTGCTGAAGTGCTGGTCTGAGGCGCCACTGGGGTGCCTGGCCCTGAGTCGACAACAGGGGATGGTGTGATGAGGAAGCTCTCAGACAGCTGGCTCAGTCCCGTGATGCTGAGAGCCCCTTCCTCCATGACATGGGGTGTCAGCCCCAATACCAATGACAGATGTACTGAGGCCGCGCTTGGCTGTGGGGTGGAGGAAGGAGCAGTGTAGTGGGGCTGTCTGCTCTGCAGTGGGGTGAGGACTGGCATCGGTGGCATTGGTGGCATGGGTGGCATCTGTGGCGTGGCTGGCATCAGTGGCGTGGGTGGCATCGGTGGCATCAGTGGCACCGGTGACATCTGATGTACCTGTGCCTGGACTGGGAAGGGCTGCCTGTGCTGCTGGACCTCCTGGTAGCCATAGCCTTGGTAGGTGAGGGCCTGTGGAAAGCCTTGGAATGGGAGGGACATCACCTGGGGTGGAGGAGCAGACCTGGACTGGGTGGGAGGAGGTTCATCTTGGTCTGGAGGGTTGTGAAGAAGATCGGTGATCCTGTCCTTCACCACCTGGTACTGTGTTTCTGACATGTTCATGAGGGTCTGGTTGACGTAGGTGAGGAAGGGCTTGCGGTTGGAGGATGGGGCGTCGGTGTGTACCAGCTGAGAGAGGAGATCTCCGCTGCTCCTGATGGTGTCTCTTATCTCCAGCAGGACAGTGTGGCTCTGCCCTCTGCCTTCCTGTGGAGGTGGAGCTGGGGGTGGATGCGGGTTGGGCTGTCATGGAAGTGCTGTCTCCTTTCTCCCACTGCGTCAGGGGGTCCTCCACATGCTCCGCCAGGGGTAGTACAGCTGTCGGGGGGTCTCCGTCATGGCACGCTCCACAGTTACCTGCCTGGAAACAGGAGCTGACTCTTTGCCAGAAGAGGACTGACTCTCAGCAGGCTGCCTGAGAGAGAGCGTTGTGAGAGGGGCTGCTCCTCGGTGGCAGATCTCACCCTCCAAGAAGCTGCACTTGGCCATCACGTAGGTCTCCCGGTCCATCAGCTTGACCGTGGCCTGGCCAGATTTCTTGAGGTGCAGCTTCCCGTACCAGGTATGCATGTGCTTCCACCAGCCGAGGAGCACCTCCAAAGTACAGCCCAGGCTCTCCGCCTTCTCTCTCCAAGCAGCCTGCTTTCTTCTGGTGTCTCGATAGAGCCTGTGTCCCTTCCGCCAAATATATTCATTCTCCCTCAGCCACTCCAGCACCTCCTCCTCATGTTCCTCTTCGATTGTGTCTTGCCTCCTCTCCCGTTCATGCGTCTGCCTCTTCCTCCCTTTAGCAGGGCCATATGGGCCCTCATCAGAAGGGCTTTGAAGTTGTAGGGGCTGGTCCTCCACACCACCACCACCACCAGCAGCAACAACAACAGTAGCAGCAAAAGCAGGACTAGCAGCACCAGCAGCAGCACCAGCAGGACCAGGAGCACCAGCAGCACCAGCAGGACCAGGAGCAGGACCAGGAGCACCAGCAGGACCAACAGGACCAGGAGCACCAGCAGGACCAGGAGCACCAGCAGGAAGAGGAGCACCAGCAGGACCAGCAGGACCAGGAGCAGTGCCAGCAGAGTAAGCACCAGCAGAAGCACCAGCACCAGGAGCAGTGCCAGCAGAGTAAGCATCAGCAGAAGCACCACCACCAGAAGCAGCATCAGCAGAAGCACCACCACCAGAAGCAGCATCAGCAGAGTAAGCACCAGCAGAAGCACCACCACCAGAAGCAGCATCAGCAGAAGCACCACCTCCAGAAGCAGCATCAACAGAAGCCCCAGCACCAGAAGATCAAGCCCGGGCAGCAGAAGCCCCAGCAGAAGCAGAGTCAGGGCCAGGGGGTGGGAGAGTGGCCCTGTCCCTCTTGCCAGGGCTGGCAGCAGATGGCAGAGGCTTACGTTTCTTCCCCATGGTTGTTGGGTTGCTGGCTGGCCGGCTGGCTGAGAAGCTGTGTCTGGAAGCAGGTCTTTCCTCAGAATGGTGACCTGCTTGCGAGCTGCTTCCCTTTATATCCACGGGGCTGAAGCAATGCATCCTCCCCACATGTGCAGTGAACGCTTCGGCATCCGCTAGGCATCCACTAGGCTTCCGCTCTGCATCCGCTTCATCTGCTCGGCATCCGCTCTGCATCCGCTCTTTCCGTTCCGTGTCTGCTTTGCTGTGCTCCCACAGAACCCTTCCGGATGTGCCATCCGCTTCCATCTGCTAGGCTTCTGTGGAGCATCCGCTTTCCATCCGCCCTACGTCCTCTCCCCGTCCGTTCCTTTCCGTGTTGTCCTCTCTGGTTATGCAAATTTTTGCCCCTTTTGAGAGCGGATTACAGTGGATGGAACATTTTGCTCGTCCGCTGTGTTCTTTTTACAAATGTTTTGCATCCGTCGGCCAGTGTGACAGGGCCTTTAGGAGGGCTATAAGTGTCAGCAATTTAAGTAATAATCATAATCATTGAGAACCATTTGCCTTCCAACCTCATTTTAATCCATCTCATTCAAGATGTAGCACATTAAATGTTCTATCTGTGATAAATACAATTAGAATTATTAATCTTCACTTGGTATTTTTCTTTCTATAACAGATACCAAGTAAATAAAAGGTGCTTTCTTTATCACTTGTATTCCTAGCAGCTCCAATTGTGGTTCTCCAGATCCCAGATAAACTCTCAGTGTGCATAAACTTTATCTCCAGATAAACTCTCAGTGTGCATACACACAACAAAGTGATAAGTCATAGATGATGAATCATAAGGTACAATCATAATTATAAGATACAAGCAACAAGTGATATATCATAAGATAGCAAAGGACAAGGAAGAGGAAAAATGAGAAGATGAGAAAGATGAGATTAACTGAAAGGCAAGATTAACTGAAAACTCTGCATCAAACTGCTATAAATCTGCATGTGGAAACTAGCAGAACATTTTAAATCAAGCTAGGTAGAGGATGCTCAGTCTTTCACCCTGTTAATTATTTGTACAGTTAATTAATCTTTTGGAGTGGTATTCTGTTAAATACCCATGGAAATGCATACATTGACTGTTTCAAGGTCAACACTTTTCTAAAGCTTAAGCTATTGAATGGTTGCTCTCTGTGGCTTCCTCCTATAATTGGCTGACTTTCTCTGTTGTGGTCTCACTTTCCCATTTAAGAACCTTATATGAGCATCAGTGGCTGTTTCAAGGTATCAGCAAAAAATGGATGTTGGCAAACATTTTAGGGTAAAACAAATGGAAGCTTCTGCTCTCATATTGTATACGCACATTTAGAATCCATCCACTCAACATGGAATACTAGGCCTCTTTAGGCCTCTAGTTTTCAAATTTGTTTCTGCCTCTTGATGCAATTTATCTCCTCTGTCTACTCTTTAATTGGCAGCTTAATTAGCATAAAAGGATAGAGGCAAAGGGTTGAAAGTAAGGGTATTCATGTCTCCTTTTATTAGCCTGTAGATTTATTTCATTCTCATATTCCAATTTAATAAAAGTTTTCTGAAGTGAAATACAAATTGGGACAAGAACAGTATCACGTTTGTTTTTCTCTTCTTGAGTTGGGATGAATTGTTTTATTTTGTTTTATTATTTTATTTTATGATTTTTTCTGTCAAAATATCTATCCCAGGGGTGTCAAACTTGATTTCATTGAGGGCCGCATCAGGGTTGTATTTGACCTCAGGGGGCCGGGATGGGCATGGCCGGAGTGAGTGTGGCCAAGTCAATGTCACTTATGTTGGTGAAGGCCCAAGCACTCTGCCAATGAAAATGGGCTCCTGAGCTCCATTTTCACCTATGATGGCCTCCTGTAACCCTTTGCCAGTGAAAACAGATTTTGGGAAGACTGCCCCTGGTCCTTGAAAGCTGTTTTTGCTGGCAGAGGCACCGTGGGCTTCTCCTTCACTGTTTCCAGAATGGCCTGATGGGCCAAATCTAAGCACCCCATGGGCCAAATCTGGCTGCCAGGCCTTGAATTTGATACCCCTAATCTATCCTAAGCAATATTGCAAATAAGAAACATACTATTTTTAAAATATATATTTTAAAAATTTCTAGCTACTATCTCATTTGTTTGATTGTTTTTAAAAGACCATTGTAACTGGTTGCATGCCAAAGCAATTATTTCCCAATATTCTTATTTTTCCAATATTTTTATTTCCTATAAAAAAGTTCAAAGATGAAGTGCACTTTTTTGCACTTCTTCATCACAAGGTGACTGAGAGTATTTTATCTTTCATTTCCTAATAATCTCTGCAGACTAACAGTTTTCTATGCTTCAGTTAAATTCAGGGGTATAAAAATTGGCTCTAATCCCATTTGATTTGGAAAATCAAGTTGATTTGATGCGTCAGATAGACTGAATCATTGAATTGAGTTGATCAGGTTTGGAAAGTCAATTTGATTCAGATATTTGAATCAAGCTGAAGCTCTCCTAATTAAACCCCAAGAGAAAGTATTATGCAGGAACCCTCTTTATGACCTTTTTTTGGACTGGAAAGCATCGACAACTAGGCAGACAGCAGTGATAGAGAGGCAAAACAAAAATCAACAATCACAAGAGCAATTTCTGCCATCTGTCAGTGAAAAGCAAGCTCAAAAATGCCAACACTGAAAAAAATGTAAAGAAATTTTAAAGCACCATGGGAATGAAGTAAAAATAAATGAGGACATTTCTTTTGCTGAGAAAAAGATATTGGGAGGAATTGGAGGACAGATTTCAACACACTAATCCACCTATATTAGCACACTGCTTTTTATCAATTCCTACAATTAAATTGGAGCAGGGGTCACAGAGTCAGAAAGGTCCTAGTTAAAGCATTATTTTTGCTGCACTGTCTGCCTATCTATCTCCCTGTCATAAAGTAAGAGAGATGTTAGTTGGCAGTCAAGATCACCCATTAGTCTGCACTGCCTTCCTTGCTCTACTGCCTTACTATCTCTGGAAAACTCTTTGTAAACTGGAAAATTCTGTAAACTGAGAATAAACTGAGTTCACATCATAAAGTTTGGTGACAACAGAAAATAACGAGGAAATTCATAGTTCGGCTGGCTGAATAGCTAGCTGATTGGTTGGTGGGCTGCCTGGTAGTTGTCTGGTTCACTGCAAAAAATTCCAGTGCATGAAGACATAATGGATTTTAGCTTGTGAATATACTTTCAGAGAGGCTGTAGATTTAGACAATAACAGATCCACTCAGGAGTGAGTTTAGATCCATCAGTTATTCTACTTGTGTGGAAAAGTTTCTGCTAACAGGTTTAATCAATTGTAGTGGGGCTAAAACATAATCTATGTCAGCCTTCAAGATCTTCTACTATCGCTTTGCATCTTTCGGCTGCCATAAGTAACGGGGGGAAGGGGAGGTAGGGATAAGTCTAGGAAGTGAGCTGGAGGTGTTACATTCTTCTGTTGTGTAAATGGGGGGGGGAGCATACAATAGAGTTAGGTTTCTATTTCTCACTTAGCTTTCTTTTCTCTGTGCAACTGCAACCTGTTATCAAAGTATGCCAAGGTCAATGGACAGAGGCCTCATCATCACTTGAAGATGCCCACATAATCATATTCACAATTTCTAATTGGAAGTTTCATCTGAACTATTGGGGATGGGAACACTTCCATCACTTTGTATATGTGAATTGCGTGCCTAATTTCTCAGATTCAGAATTCTTTGGTTGCTACCACTTCACTTTCAGTAAAAGATATCTTTTCTGTAAATTAAAGAGTCTAAGTATTTCTTTCCTGGATTTTGAATGGAGCTCCGCCTGACATTATTCTGAATCTCACCTACCAGCCCACCCGGAGAGAATACCCAATTTTCTTCCGAGGGGGCCTGGACATCATGTCATCTTCAACTAGTGATCAGGAAGACCTGGGAGCCATTGGAGAGCAAGATTCTCTGCTGGTACAGGAAGCCCAATCGCTAGCAGAGATCAGTCTGGAAGAGGATCCAGCTGTGAAGCCCAGATGGTTGGTGGGGGTTGGTTGGAAAGATCCGGAGAAGGACCCCCCCCTGGGGTCACAACTACCCGCCAGCGTGGAAAAGAGGAGCCATGGCAAGAGAAGGAGAAGAGAGAACTCTCACTGAATCAAGCCAGAAAACTCCTTGATGAAGCCTTTGAACAACTCCAAGCTGCACAAAGGTATGAAGGGGGAGGGGAAGTAGCCCCAGCCAGAAGGAGCAGAGCAGCCCCCTCTCCCATAAATCAACCCGATCCAGCAGCAGCCCCGGGGCCCTCAGGGGGAGGTGTGATTCCTAGAAGGCGGAGAGCTCCTAGGCTGCCTCCGTTAGAAGTAAGATATGGGGGAAATCCCAAAACCTTGGGAATTTTCCTAGCCCAAGTTTGGAGCTATATAGAAGAATACGGGGAGGATTTTCCCTCAGAAGCTGCCAAAGTGAGGTGTGTTACCAGGGCCCTGGAGGGAACAGCTGCAGAGTAGATCGTGACCTTGCATAATGATAATGCTCCCCAGTTGCTGAACTATAACCTGCTCATGACTGCATTGTGGGCTAGGTTTGTGGACCCATTGGCAGAGCGCAAGGCCCCGATTAAGATGAAGACCATAAATCAGGGGCGGAGGTCAGTGGCTGACTACACCCAAGAGTTCAGACAGTTAACCGGTCATATCTGAGGCTGGTCCCAGGAAGCTCTGATAGAAACATTTAAAGATGGTTTAAATGAAGATGTGTACCAGAGATGCATTGCTAGAAGAGACCCCAATGACTTGCAGATGTGGTACTTGCTAGCAGAAGAAGTGGAGATTGATCTAACCTGAAGCAGATGGTGGGGAGGTTCTGGGTGGAGCAAGCCTTCCCCCCCCCCACGTTCTCAAGAGGTTCCCAAACCTCAGAGGGGAGGGGTGGCAGCAAGACCCAACCCCTCGGCCTGCTTTCGATGCGGGAAGGAAGGTCACCGGGCTGTGAACTGCAGAGTCAAGCTGGAACCAAAGGGGGTGCCAAAAGAAGGGAAGAAACCTGAAAAGTCCCCAATGAAGCCTCACGAAGCAGCACTAAAGTCGAAAGAGACAGCAGAGGCCGCCCCTACCGCAGGAGAGGAATCAGAAACCCCAGTGATCCCTGAGGAGGAGGATTTTGATTCAGAAGACGACTTCCTGGTAAGTCCAAGTGTGGGCCCTATGACCATTCCGGTGAAGTTGAGGGTACCCAATTCAAGGGTTGAAGGGGAAATACTAGCCCTGTTAGATTCTGGGTGCACAAGATGTATAATCAACATGGAAGTAGTGAAGAAAATGGGCCTAAAACTAAAACCTTTGAAGATGCCCATTTCCTTTTGCCAATTAGATGGTTCAGTAGCTGGTGGTTGCCCTGCCCGTTTTGTCACAGAACCTATAGAAATGATCATGGGAGAGCATGATGAAACCCTGCATTTTATTGTGGTCCCTGGGATGGAGCAACCATTAATACTAGGATTGCCCTGGCTCCGGAAATGGAACCCCCAGGTTAACTGGAAAAAGGGGTTGTTGCGCATACGCACCCAGCAGCGACTGGAAAAAGAGGGCAGATCCCAGCCGAAGCCTCAGGACCCAATTGAAATAGCTTCCACAGGTACTGAGCCCGTGAAAGGGGAGGAGAAAATTCCCAAAGTGTATTGGGATTTAAAAGAAGTTTTCAGTGAGAAGGCCTCGGATGAGCTTCCGCCTCACCGGCCAACAGACTGTGCTATTGAGATTTTGCCTGGGGTGAAGCTCCCGAAACCAAAGTTGTACTCAATGACCCCACGGGAATTGGAGGAGCTAAGACTGTTTATAGATAAAAATCTGGAATATGGTTTTATCCAACCTGCTAGGCCCTGGGTAGTGGCCCTCGTGTTGTTCCGTGAAAAGAAAGATGGTTCTAAAAGCTTGGTGGTGGATTACAGAAATTTGAACGCAATTTCTGTGGAAAATGTGTACCCCCTTTCTTTGATGAAGGACATGTTGGCCCAACTAGCGAAGGGGAAGATTTTCACGAAGTTGGATTTGAGAGAAGCATACTACTGAATTCGAATTAAGGAAGGGGATGAGTGGAAGACTGTTTTTAACTGCCCGATGGGTTGCTTCCAATTCAACGTTCTTCCTTTTGGTTTACAAGGGGCCCCAGCTGTATTCATGCAGATGCTCAATCAAGTGTTACATTAACATTTATACAGGGGAGTTCTGGTTTATCTTGATGACATCCTTATCTACACGGAAACTCTGGATGAACATGTGAAACTGGTGCGGTCAGTTCTACAGAAACTGTGTGCTGCTAAGTTGTATGCTAAACTATCCAAGTGTGAATTCCATCAAGAGAAAATTGACTATTTGGGATATCGCATTTCATCTGAGGGCATAGAAATGGATCCAGAGAAAGTGCGTGCCATATTGGAATGGGCTCCACCACGTACTAGAAAACAAGTTCAAAGCTTCTTGGGATTTGCAAATTTTTACCGGCAATTTATCCCGACTTTTGCTAAGATAGCAATGCCCATCACAAATCTCTTAAAAACAAAAGGGGAGGTGAAGCCAAGGCCGAGTAAGCCATTGGAGTGGTCCATGGAGTGCCAAGTGGCTTTTGAGAAGCTAAAACGACTGTTTGCTGCAGAACCAGTACTAAAGCACCCGGATATGCAAGCTCCTTTCATGATCCAAGCTGATGCGAGTGATGTGGCCGTTGGAGCAGTGTTACTTCAAATCAACGAGAAAGGGACCTTACAGCTTTGTGCGTATACCTCCCGTAAACTGTGTGAAACCGAGAGAAGGTGGGCCGTCTGGGAAAAAGAAGCTTTTGCGGTTCGTTGGGCCTTACTAACCTGGACACATTTCCTGGAAGGAGCAAAATACCCATTTGAAGTATGGACTGATCATAAGAATTTGGAAGCCTTAAAAACGCCTTGGAAGCTGTCCCCTAAACAAGTTCGCTGGGCCCAGTATTTCAAGTGGTTCAATTTCTCATTGAAGTACATTCCAGGAGGGAAGAACTTCATGACGGATGCTCTCTCTAGACGACCCCAATATAATAGTATGTGCCAGGAGGTGATAAGCCCAATTGTCTCAACCAAACATCTAGCCGCCCCAGTGATCACCAGAGCCCAAAAGAAGAAACAAGAAGTGGATTTATCGAATGACCTAACCGAACAATTAAAAGAAGCTTTAAAACTGGACGAATGGTTCCTGGCTCATTCAAGTGACTATATAATTAGAGATGGTTTGGCTTGGGTGGGGACCAAGTTGTATGTGCCACAGGTGCTGAGGGGCCAAATACTACAACAGGCTCATGATTCTAAAGCAGCTGGCCACTTTGGATTTGTGAAGACCTTACCTCTGGTTAAGCGGCAATTCTGGTGGCCTACTTTAAAGAAGGAAATTGAAGCTTATGTAGCTAGCTGTCCAATTTGTGCTTCGGCAAAAAGACCTCCTGGTAAGCCAGTAGGATTGTTACAAAATGTAGCGAGACCAACGGCCCCCTGGAAGGAAATCTCTATGGACTTAATAGTAGAATTACCCGAAAGCGGTGGAAACATGGTCATCTGGGTAGTAACTGATTTGTTTTCCAAACAAGTACATTGCATACCTTGTTCCAAGATTCCATCTTCTAAGACGCTGGCTAAACTGTTTATTTCACATATCTATAGGTTACATGGTATTCCGGAATGCATAATCTCTGACAGAGGGGTCCAGTTTACCTCAAATTTTTGGAAAGAGTTCCTGAAGTTGATAGGCTCCGCCCAGGGTCTAAGCTCCGCCCACCACCCTCAAACCAATGGGGCCTGTGAGAGGACTAATGCAGTGTTAGAACAGTATCTTAGATGTTACATAAATTATCAACAAGATAACTGGTCCGACTTACTACCATTTGCCGAAGTGGCATATAACAACTCCGTACACAGTAGTACTGGATTTACTCTATTTAAAGTGGCTTTGGGACAAGTTTTCGTACCCATACCTGAACTTCCTCATGAAAAGCCTAACATCCATTCATTGGATGAATGGATAACTCAACTCCAACTTAACTGGCCAGTGACACGCAAAGCATTAGATGAGGCCCTTCAAGCTCATAAGAACTTTGCAGACAAGAAAAGATCTCCACAGAAAGAATACAAAGTGGGCGACAAAGTTTTCCTGTCCACCAGATACCTGCAGAACACTCAAAAGTCAAAGAAGCTTGGTCCTAAGTATGTTGGTCCTTTCACGATTGAACGGATGATAAATCCTGTAACAGTCCAGCTGAACTTGCCTAAAACTCTTCGACAAATTCATCCAGTTTTCCATGTTAGTTTGCAAAATCCTGAATGTACTTCTGACTTAAGACCCATCCAGGCTGTATTGGTGGGGCTAAAACATAATCTACGTCAGCCTTCAAGATCTTCTACTGTCGCTTTGCATCTTTCGGCTGCCATAAGTAACAAGGGGAAGGGGAGGTAGGGATAAGTCTGGGAAGTGAGCTGGAGGTGTTACATTCTTCTGTTGTGTAAATGAGGGGGGGGGAGCATACAATAGAGTTAGATTTCTATTTCTCGCTTAGCTTTCTTTTCTCTGCGCAACTGCAACCCATTATCAAAGTATGCCAAGGTCAACGGATAGAGGCCTCATCATCACCTGAAGATGCCCACATGATCATATTCACAACTTCTAATTGGAAGTTTCATCTGAACTATTGGGGGTGGGAACACTTCCATCACTTTGTATATGTGAATTGCGCGCCTAATTTCTCAGATTCAGAATTTTTGGGTTGCTACCACTTCACTTTCAGTAAAAGATATCTTTTCTCTAAATTAAAGAGTCTAAGTATTTCTTTCCTGGATTTTAAATGGAGCTCCGCCTGACAATCTAGTGTATATGAAATGTAAAATGAACTTTCAAGCAAATAGAAACATCAAAATAGCATCTGATGTATATTATACCTTATTTTGCAATGCTAAATAGGCAGGTGTTAATGTGGTTTTTTTAAATAATTTTGTTTGCTGTTACCTGGAGCATTTGCAATTCATTATTCTTCAGTCAAATATTTTATCTGAAGAAGAGAGGCACTTTTAATTAGCTCATATTTTTGCTCAAGAGGTTTGTTCTAGGAAATGCTGATGACTGGAGGAATTCAGCTCTGAGAATTAAGAGAGGAAAAAGAAAAGTCTAAAATTTAGAGATGTGTTGTGGAAAGAAAAGTTCCAAATTAATTATAATTTGGGAAAAGAAGAAAGTATAGTATGAACAGGTAATTAAGAATCAAATCTTCAGAACTTCTGCCTTCAGAGGTGCTTAAAAACTGGAGGTTTTTAAGAAGATATTGCATAGCCATTTGGAATGGTATAGGATCTCTTGTTTGAACAGGAAATTGGATTAGAAGAATTCCAAGGTCCCTTCCAACTCTATGAAATTACAACTCTGTTATTCTGTTAAAAATGTGATCTCCTGTATTTTTCATAATGCAGAGACCTTAGTTAACTATCCTTATGTCCCAATACATCTCTTCCCAAATTAGGCAGAGACCAATATTTATTTAATACACACACATACACAGAAAGAAAGGGAGAAGGAGGAAAAGGAGGAGGAAAGTGTTTAGAAGAAGTCCTACTCTTCATAGGCACAGATACAAACTAATTCCAATTAGCTGAACAGTCTAAGAGAAATTCGCTAAAATTGAGAGATGGTGGTCATGTCTGGAATTTTATAAGCCTGTTATGAACCCTGTCAGAAACATGGTACCAGGGTGTTGTGCTCATTTATAGCAAAACTATTTAGTAAAGACAAACTGTTCTCACCATCCCATCTAGCATTTTTCGATGTTGTCTACCCTCTATCTGCCTTGAGGGTGAGTTCATTTGTACTAGGTGGCCCTACTTCCAAAGAGAACATGGGATTCTAGCCATCAATCATACCATTGTTCAAGATTTATTTTTTTTATTTATCCATTGTATTTATAGGCTGTGGAAACCATAAGGACTCTTGATGTTTGACAATATAAAATACACAAGAAACAATTTATAAATGAATAATAGATAGAAAAAAAAAGATCCACATAGCATAAAATTAAAATAACCACACTAAGCTATAAACAAACTGAAATGCAAAACAATGTTCAAATTTGCCCTGGAAGAGCCCTGTTTGGAAGGGAGATAAATTGGGAGCCAACTGGTTTTCCAGTGGGAGTCTGTCCCAAAAGATTGGCACCATGACCAAAAAGCTTTGTCACAAAGTCATGTAACCTCTTCCCATTCCCCACCCTAGGCACCAAACTGCTTCTCTAAAGTTCAGAATCCCAGAAAATTATTAGATTCCACTATTGTCAGATCATTTGCCGTGAGAGTCAGGGAAAAGATATTATTTTAATAAAGAATGTAGATGAGACTCTGGAAGCGAATTTTAGTTCCCCAATTTCTACTGCCCAAATTAAGTCCTAAATGTAGACTCCCAAAATTGTGAAGTAGGCACAATTTAATTTTCCATGAATGAGTACAAAATCTATTTAGATTTTTTTTTTTTTTGCATACTCAAAAATAGCTACACTTTTAAAAAAATCATCAGAGATTTTTTATCTCTAACTTTTTTACAGGCAATTTGATCCAATCATTTGACTGTGCATAAAGTCGAAGCTGAATAAAATTCCAGCAAATACATTGAGATGCCATTTGAAGTAATACTTTCAATATAAGTATTAGAATTAATCTGATTTAGTCTACCGACAAAGAAGCATATTTTGTAATCCTAAACAGATTCATTCAAATGATTAATCACAGTCTATTACAAAACACTGGAGAGATCAAAGGACACTATGCCTGTAGATGGAAAAGATATTAATAAAACAAATTACCCAGCATAATCAACATGTCATATTACAGAAAACTTAAAGAAAATTAATCATCCTACAGGCCATAATATTAAAAATTTGCTCCTGGTTTGAACATAAAATGTTTGGGCAAAAAAACAACAGTATATTTGTTAAGTACCTTTTCAACTTTAGGGGGAATTTCAATCCTTTTCTTCTGACTTTTGGTAAAAAAAAGTCTCCCCAATATTAGTCGGTGAACTGGAGATCTTGCCGAAGATAATATTTACAGCAAATATTTTTTATTCAATATTATCGGTCACTGATAGTCAAAGAGCAAACATTATGGGTGTTGTAATAATTACTTTGCATCATATTAGAAAACTTTATTGAGAAGTACCTGGATGCAAAGATTTTGTCCTCTAGAGAAATATTGAGAATTAAATCCTCATAATTTGAGAATGAAAGCCATGTGTTTACAAAGAAGAAAGACAGAGCATTTTTCCTTTTTAAAAAACCTTTTTTATACCTGTTTCATTGTATATTCTTTCATGCGCTGCTATTGACTTTATGGCAAGCAATTGCCGCAAGCTGATTTGATTTATGATACACTCTATAACCATCCAGACAGCTCGCTGCAGAGTGACAAAGAAGTTCTGCTTCTTTACCTTCCTAATCAATGAAACTCAAAGCAAGACCAGGCAAAATATAAATTTGCACGTGGAGATATTGGAAGCCCAAAATGTACACCAATCTGATCATCAACATTTTCATTAAATATGTAACTCCTTTTCTCTTCCTCTGATAGGATACATATTGAGGCAGGCAAAAATAACTGAAAGTTGCTTTCAAACCTACCAGTAATAGAGAGGAATTACAGGCTTAGTGGGTCATGACAAGGACTGCCTTTAGCCAGCAGCTTAGAAAACTGATTCCTTACACCATTCCACAGTTCTGAGCTTAACAAGTGAATTAACCAATCTTGTGTATGTCCATACCATGTATGGTTTTTTTTTCTTAGCAGTTAATCAAAAGTTTTCAAACAAGAATGTAATAGATCATACTTCCTGGACAATTCTGGGAAACACAGTCCTTCCATTTGTAGGACTAATGCATAGCAAAACAAGATAGAAGATGTTGTTTTTTTTTCAACCTTGGGATGGGTGACAGATGTCTCTGTTTTAGTATTTAATACAAGCTTACCTCCAAAAGCAAAGTGTTCCTTCAAGGACAATTATTGTTCAGCCTGGCACTTTTTCAAATGTTCCAATGTAGTTTACAAGCAAAAGAGCTGTACATTGAAATTCATATGTTACATACACACACACAGAGAGAGAGAGAGAGAGAGAGAGAGAGAGAGAGAGAGAGAGAGAGAGAGAGAATATGTCCAGCATATTAGTGGAGATCAGTGTACAATCATAAAGTGCATTTTAATTCTAATCAAAATCTTCAGAACTCTGTATCTGTACATGAGCATTTGTAAAATACAAACAACAATATATGAATGTTTTAGGGTACATGCACAAATATTCTTGTGTGAATCATTTCAACGGAAAATTTTTGGAAATGAGGAGGAACAAATTATATTGGAAAGAAGCGGAAGATGACACACTGATTTAGCTTCAGTCAATCCCATGATGTTGCTGTAGTCAAACACAGCATGGCAGTCCCGCCATGATGTCCATTGTGCAGTATGGTTATCTGCCAAACAGATAATTGTGAGTAGTGTGTGGTGTGTGGTGATCATTTGTTGACATTCCTTAATGCTTATTATTGTATGGATTCTGGGGATTGAGTATGCTCAAACAGCTCACTGTATACGTGCATCAGCCACTTTGCAGGTATTTTTTGTTCCACAATGGATTTTAAGATAGGAACAAGAAATACCCCATGCTAAATCTTCCATATGACTTTACATGTTACAGAAGAAGTTGCCCAAACTGCTGCAATACATTCTTGCCTCCTAACAGAGTTCATATTACTCTTAACTATCAGTCATACTTCACAAATATTTTCTATAACATTCCTTTTCTTCTGTATCAATATTTTTTAAAAATTGTTCTTCAGTAGGCTCTGCTCTAAACAAATCTCATCTTTGTTTTGATGTCTTATTGTTAGAATTTTTGTATATTATATTGATTGATAAAGTGTCTCCAATTAATGTATTGTGATCTGTGAACCAAGCAGAACTCAGTGGAATATTAAAGAGGGTATAACATATACAAAACCAGTACATTTTGAAATAACAACTGTTGCAGGTCCTGATCTAAAATGTGGCATACCTTACTTGCCTCGAGAGCAAGAGAGAAGCAATTAGAAATTCAACTATTCAATATAATGAGTGCTAGACAGATTCTTTATGTTGTTGCTGCATTTATCCTGTCTCTAGCTATACAGAATAGGTTTGTTTATTTATCTATTTACAATATTTGTCAACTATCCCAATCAATTGAGATTCTGGGAATTGTACAAAAAGGAACAATAGAATCAATGATAAAAATCATAAAACCACCATCATTAGTATACCTTGCCATAATGAAAGTCTATAATCAGTTTGAGTGAAATGTTATTGAGTAACTTGTGAAATGCAAGGTAAATGGAGGTAAATGTAGCCTTAGGAAAGAATATAATGGGAAAAGGCTGTTGTCTTGTCTATGCCTCATGTACCTAACAGGGGCAATTCTCAAGATCATTCTAGATTTTTGGGTTGAACTGGTAGAATTTATTCAAATTGGTGCCTTATGAATCCCAGAGCTTTGATTGTCATCATACCAATCTTTTCCCCTTGCAAGATTTTTGTATACTTCTAAAAACTTTAAGCATCTCCAGTGCATTGATATTTTTAATTATTATTTGTGATTCTATTTTGGCTCCAATTCTAAGAGCACAAAATGCTTGGGTTCATTGTTGCAAGGGGAGGTGTAAAGTCAATAATTCAGGTCATATATTAAAAGATGGATAAAGTTAATATACCCAATGCAATCTTCTCTAATATGATCCTACTTATTCTCTAAGAGTAACTGTAGAGGCTCTTTTACAAGTCCAGTCTTTAATTGAGATTATTGTGGGAAGATCAAGAGATATTTCTTTATGGAACTGCTGGCCTAGAAGAATTATATCAGTTCCTCATCTTCTCTCTGAGGGATTTTAAAAGAATAAGAATCAGAATTCAAGCATTTAATTAATTTGTTGACATTTTATTGTCTGTGCTGCATTACTGTTGTATGGTTTACTTTTCATATTTAAAAGTATGTCTTTTATCAAAGTATGTCTGTATCATTGACAGATTTCTCCATTCAGGACTTGGAAGAAAATTAAGAACACACTTAACACTTGATTGCTTGCTTAACTCCTAGGATAGACTTAGCAGAAATCTCACAAACACAGCTTGCTTAGAGAAGAATCTCCATTAAATCTCTATTAAAAACAATATCTATAAAAGAAAAGAACCAATCAATACAAAAATTATTCATGAAAAGGAGGAAGACAAGACTCCATTGAAGGTCATCTAACCATACTAACATTTGTTACTTATTTATTCAATTGGTATGGTTGCCCATCTGAAATAACTGATTCTGGGTAGTGAGCAATCATAAAATCAATTAAAATAAATTACAATCTCAAGACAAAAAGAACAAATAAATCCAAATAGCAGTCAATAATTATTATAATCCATAATGTTAATCAGGAAACAGGGCACTTTAGACACTTGCGACCCCAAGCCCAGGCTCATAAAAAAGTATTCAAAATCTACCAAAAAACCTATAAAGTTAGGGCCATCTTAATCTCTGAAGGGGGAATGTTCCAGAAGGACAAGATATATAGAGAAGATATATCTCCTGGTCTTTGCCAGCCAACACTCACTTGCTAATGCGTCCCAGAACATGCCTATCCTGCCAAATGAGATTGGATTAGTACAAATACCTGACAGAAGACAATCCCATAGATAACCCAATCTCAGATCATGAAGGGCTTTAAAATGATAACCACAACCTTAAATTGCATCTAACATTCAATATAGTTGGAGAAGCCCCATGAAGAAAACATTGAATTAATCTAGATGGAAGATCAAGAGGCCATGAGTGACAGTGAGCAGTCTCCTTGTTCAGGAATGCACAACTAGCCACAGCTACCTGATTTTCCATCAGGAGCTATGACTCCAAGATGCATGCATCTCCACTGCATGCATCTGAGGTAATCCACCTAAAAAACTTGCTCTTGCTTTGATTAAGCCAAACCCATTGCACCCCATCCAGATTTGTAAAGTCTCCAGGCACGTGGATAGGATAACTGTCAGGTGGAGCTCCATTCAAAATCCAGGAAAGAAATACTTAGACTCTTTAGTTTAGAGAAAAGATATCTTTTACTGAAAGTGAAGTGGTAGCAACCAAAGAATTCTGAATCTGAGAATTTAGGCGCGCAATTCACATATAGAAAGTGATGGAATAGTTCAAATGACACTTCCAATAGTTCAAATGACACTTCCAATTAGAAGTTGTGGATATGATCATGTGGGCATCTTCAGGTGATGATGAGGCCTCTGTCCGTTGACCTTGGCATAGTTTGATAACGGGTTGCAGTTGCGCAGAGAGAAGAAAGCTAAGTGAGAAATAGAAACCTAACTCTATTTTATGCTCCCCCCTTCCATTTATACATCAGACGAATGTAACTCCTCCAGCTCACTTCCCCAACTATTCCTACCTCCCTTTTCCACCCCCCGTTACTTATGGCAGTCGAAAAGATGCAAAGCAATAGCAGAAGATCTTGAAGACTGACAATATCCATGACATTGCTCAGACAACCTGGGGTGACGATATGGTAGGATCATCTCACCCTGGAGCCTCATGTAGATGTTAAATATATCTTCTTTAATTATATAGAAACTAAATAAATAAAATGTAAGGATCCTGATCTTGCTGGAAAGAATCTCCAGCACCACAAATTTTGCAGGGTATGGGTCAGAGAAAAGGTAATGTAAAGCAATTGATTATAAAGCAAGAAATATTCTGGTTTCCATGATAAAATGGCATTGTGTTTATTTTTTGAGCTTGGAATATTAAAAAATAAAACCATTAGTAGTTAAAATAAGGAAAAGGGTGACCACTTTACTTGGCCTTTTCTTTGTTTGTGAGATATCTCTAGTACTGTATTTCCAGTTCTGGTGGACTATCCAATTTACAAAACCTTTAAAAAGATTATACTAATATTGAAAGCTTCCTTGAAAGTCAACATATTTTTGTTGAAAACAATGGTTTCTTTCTGAATATTAAGGTAATAAGTTGCAGTCATGAAGGCATTGAAGACCTGCTCAAACCACATTATTAGGAAATATTCGATCACCAGAATGGATGAAGAAATAATATAGATATCCTACAGAGAACTTGCCCAAAAAATCATGAACAATATTAGCCATAAATCATTCAACTAATGAGAGGCTCTTTGACAATCCAAATAGCAATACCATATTTTTATTAAATTATTAAACATAGTTCTGATCAATGTTTAGCAATATAAAACACAGAAACAATTACCAAATAAAGCAGAAGCAATAAAGCTGTCATTTAAAGAAGTGCAATTGTGATTTGAAAAAGAAAGAAGGTTCCACTGCTTGACTAGGACATTTTATTCTTATGGAAACCACTGAGGATTAAAAAAAAAATCAGAACTCTATTACAGTAGTGCAGGTAGGGTCCCAGTCTGACAGTAAGAAACAAAACTTCCCTTCATCGTAAAGAATTAATTTTTTTTTATTTTTGGAGAAGGCAAAAATCTATCTGCATGCATATTATCAAAGAAGAAGCAAGAAAAATTGCATGAATTTGGATTTCAGGTTCATACTGATCACAACAGCAGCATCTCCCAGTATATAAGATTGCACTGTATTCTACTGTACCTCCTACCTAGTCTAGCAGAAGGAAAAACATTGAAACAAGGCAAAGAAGAGTCTCTACAGCATGCATGGCAAGCAAGACTGATAAAATAAATGTGCACATACATTGCTTAGATAGGACTTCTCTTGAGTTTGAAGTTTATAGCAGGCAATGCTAAACCTGGGAGAATTTGCCGAGGTTATTTACATTTCTACTTGCACTTGATTCTCCCTCCCACCAGTATTTTCTACAATAACAAAGAGTTAAATATCCATGTTTCTGTTTCATGCAAATCATATTTTGAACCATTTTGAGATCCAATTTGATTTATTTTAAAAAAAAATCCATCTGTAATCATATTAAAAGATCAGAAATGACATTTGCTTGTAGCATTTTGTTAAAAGATCAGAAATGACAGACATTTGCTCATGGTATTTTGGGAGAATCTAGGCTATAGGATATTGGAATAAGATTAATTGTGGCATTGCAGAACTGTCCCTCTTCATATAGCTTTAAATATTGTGTATTAGCAGAGTTCACACATTTGTTGGCTGGTGATTTGAGATTTTACAAACCCTGAGTCTTGTATGGTGTGGGAGGAATTTAAATGAAATGCTCTTTCAATCACCTTATGTAAAACCCACATAAGTGAGTGTGTGTGGATACATATGCATACATACACATAAACATAAATAAATATAAATATATGCAAATATATTTAAAAAGAAAATAATATAAAATAAATGTTATTTTAATATAAAATAACAATTTAATACAAAATAACTCTTTTATGTGACTTATTTTCTATATAGCAAATATTTATACAAATATAACAAATTGTATAATCTATTGATGACTCTCTGACCAAAACCTATTGAGTGTGATATGCTTTCAAAGAAGCAGTAATTTTGATTGTATTGTGTTGGTAAGATATCACCAACACATATTGTGTTGGTAAGTCAGGTGTCATACTGACTTATACATTTTGTCAGAAAATGGGTTATGTACTCGAAGTAAAAATCATTGTAGTAGTCATAGCAGAGTGGAATATGCACTCTTATTTCAATTACTTTGAAGTCACATAGATATATGATTCCTTTATTTTCTTTGGCAGACAGCTGAATGGAATGCACAGAAATTTGCTCATGATGTCATGTCATCCAATAATATTTTGCCATATTGAGCATGTTTAAGTACCTCACTGGCCTTTTGCTGTAAATCTGTGTTCTTAAACAGACTGCTCTGAATAGATTGATAATCTCTGTCAAGTCTAAGCACCAGATTTGCACAAACACAAGTTATTCCATTTATAGCAACTAAAGAAAAGCTGTCTTGCAGCACTGTCCTCCAAATTACTGGAATTTATATTCCAAAATCAAGGATACTAAATACTTTTTAATACAAATACATTTTTAACAAAATATTTTAAAATCCTTACCCATTAATTAGACTGAAATTAATGATTTACTTTTGAGGTAAAGAATGTAATTTGGAAGCAAAATCTTAACAACATTGATTGAACTGATTCCAGATGGATGACTCTTCTGTATAGATCAAATTCTTCTCTGTATAACAATTGGGCACAAGATTTGATGAAGAAACCATGAATTGCTGTATGTATGAATTTGGCACCTGAATAATAAAATGAAAAAATGACAGCTTCAAATCCTTTGAATATTCTGCCCTACTGGGAATAAAATAGCACCTCCCATACCTTTGTGTCATTCTAAAGATGTATATTGCTATCATGGGACTCATCATTAATTGGTTCCAGGAGGCACAGTGAGTACCAAACACATCTTTCCCATAAGGAATAATGTAATGAATCTCAAGGCAGCCAACACTGATAAGATTCTAGCTTGTACATTGAGTACCAAACAATGATTACAGGGAGAAAATGTTCACATCAAAATGTGTTGACTATCAAATGTGATGAGTTTCGAAGTAGTTGAGTACAAGATACCTATATAATGAATAACTTCATTTCTGGCATAAGAACTATGCCTTCGGTCTTCACAGCCTGCAACAATAATGTGTTATCTATATTGAATAGCTTTCAAATTGAAAATTCCAATAGTTTCTCTTAACCAATGAATGCATCATATAAATGTCATATAGAGTAAATCTGTTTAGTATCATTAGCATCCTGGAAGTGAATATAATTTTAAGATCACCCCAATCCTTCTATTGGACTTATTTAGAGGGATGTCCCCTCAAAATAACGCGACACACAGTCATTAATGTCTAAACCCATGGCAACAAAAGTGAGTACACCCCTAAGTGATCATGTCCAAATGGGGCTCAAGTAGCAGTTTTCCCTCCCTGGTGTCATGTGACTCATTAGTGTTACAAGGTCTCAGGTGTGAAGGGGGAGCAGGTGTGTTAAATTTAGTGTTATCACTCTCACTCCTCATATTGGTCATTGGAAGATCAACATGGCACCTCATGGTAATAAACTCTCTGAGGATCTGAAAAATGAATTTATGCTCTATATAAAGATGGCCTAGGATATAAGAAGATTACCAAGACCTTTAAATTGCACTGTAGCCGAGTGCCCAAGACCATACAGTGGTTTAACAGGACAGATTCCACTCAGAACAGGCCTTGCCATGGTCATCCAAAGAAATTGAGTGCCCATGCTCAGTGTCATATCCAGAGTACTGCCAGCATTGCTGCAGAGGTTGAAGGGGGGGGCATGTCATCCTGTCAGTGCTGAGACCATATGCCGCATGCTGTATCAAATTAGTCTGCAGGGCTGTCAGCCCAGAAGGAAACCTCTTCTAAAATGATGTACAAGAAAGCCCACAAATGGTTTGCTGCAGACAAGCAGACAAAGAACATGGATTTCTGGAACCATGTCCTGTGGTCTGATGAGACCAAGATAAACTTATTTGGTTCAGATGATATCAAGTGTGTGTGGTAGCAACAAGGTGAAGAGTACAAATACAAGTGTGTCTTGTCTAGTGTCAAGCATGGTGGGAATGTCATGGTCAGGGGCTGCATGAGTGATGGTGGCACTGAGGAGCTACAGTTCATTGAGGAACCATGAATGCCAACATGTACTGTGACATACTGAAGTAGAGCATGATCTCATCCCTTTGGAGACTGGACCACAGGGCAGGATTCCAACATGATAGTGACCCCAAACACACCTCCAAAATGGCCAATGCCTTACTAAAGCCCCTGTCACACTGCACCAACGGATGGAAAGAGGATGTAAAACGGAGAAAAACACTTGCCATCCGTTGGTTAACGCGATGCTTCCGTTCTGTACTCACTGCCTCCATTTTGCTTCCTCTCTATCCGTCCAGCATCCGTCTATTGACATTTCATCCGCTCAGAAGGTTTTGAGCTGCTCAAAACTTTTGAGTGGAAAATGTATCCAATGCATCTGTTCTGCATCCGCTAGGCATACGGGGGACATCTGTTCTGCATCCGTTACGCATCTGCTATATCCGCTAGGCATCCGCTGCACATCTGTGCAACTCAAGTCCATTCCAGCAGTAAATGGATTCAGGGAGGAAGCGGAACGGACGCGCAGCGTTAGTAGCACGGACGGAGAAAGGATGAAAGCAGATGCAGCTACGCATCTGCGTCATCCGCTACGCATCCGCTCTGCATCCTCTACGCATCCGCTCTGCATCCTCTACGCATCCTCTATTCATCCGCTCTGCATCCTCTACGCATCCTCTACACATCCTCTACGCATCCGCTCTGCATCCACTTCCATCCGCTAGGCTTCCGTTCCGCATTCGCTTTCCATCTGCTCTGCGTCCTCCCCCCATCCGTTCTTTTCCGTGTTATCCGCTCTGCTTATGCAAAATTTTGCCCCTTTTGAGAGCAGATAACAACGGATGGAACATTTTTCTCGTCCGCTGTGTCCTTTTTACAAACGTTTTGCATCTGTTGGGCAGTGTGACAGGGCCTTAAAGAAGCTGAGGGTAAAGGTGATGGACTGGCCAAGCATGTCTCCAGACCTAAACCCTATTGAGCATCTGTGGGCATCCTGAAACAGAAGGTGGAGGTGCACAAAGTCTCTAACACCCACCAGCTCTGTGATGTCATCATGCAGGAGTGTAAGAGGAGTCCAGCGGCAACCTGTGAAGCTCCAATGAATTCTGTGCCCAAGAGGGTTAAGGCAGTGCTGGAAAATAATGGCAGCCATACAAAATATTGACACTTTGGCAACCATCACTTAAGGGTATACTCACTTTTGTTGCCAGGGGTTTAGGCATTAATGGCTATGTGTTGAGTTATTTTGAGAGGACAGCACATTTACACTGTAATACAAGTTGTACACTCATTACTTTACATTGCAGCCAAGTGTCATTTCTTCAGTGCTGTCACATGAAAAGATATACTTAAATATTTACAAAATGTGAGGGGGTGTACTCATGTCTGTGAGATACTGTGAGGCACATGAAAACTTGTTGCTGCTTTTTCAATAAAAATGAGAAGAGTTGCAATGGCTCAGCAGTCCCAAAGGGAGGCAACTGCACATTTTTGTTTTTTGTTTTGAAGATGTTTCATTTCTCATCCAAGAAGCTTCTTCAGCTATGGCAGGATAGTGGGGAATGGAAGGATTTATATTCCTTTCACCCTTCCCCTCCCCACTATCCTGTCCAAGCTGAAGAAGATTCTTGGGTGAGAAGTGAAACATCTTCAAAAGAAAAAACAAGAAGTCCAGTTTCCTCCTGAAAAAGCAACTTTGGAACAACCATGATGTCAGCCTTCAAGATCTTCTACTATCGCTTTGCATCTTTCAGCTGTCATAAGAAACGGGGGGAGGGGAGAGTGGGATGAATCTGGGAAGTGAGCTGGAGGTGTTACATTTTTCTGTTGTGTAAATGAAGCGGGGGGAAGCATACATCAGAGTTAGGTTTCTATTTCTCACTTAGCTTTCTTTTCACTGCACAACTGCAATCTGTTATCAAAGTATGCCAAGGTCAATGGACAGAGGCTTAATCATCAACTGAAGTTGCCTACATGATCATATTCATAATTTCTAATTGGAAGTTTCAACTGAACTATTGAGGGTGGGAACACTTCTATCACTTTGTATATATGATTTATGCACCTAATTCCTCAGATTCAGAATTCTCTGGTTGCTACCACTTCACTTTCAGTAAAAGATAACTTTTCTCTAACTTAAAGAGTCTAAGTATTTCTTTCTTGGATTTTGAATGGAGCACCGCCTGACATTATTCTGAATCTCCCTCTACCAGCCCACCCGGAGAAAACACCCAATTTTCTTCCGAGGGGGCCTGAACATCATGTCATCTTCAACTAGTGACCAGGAAGATCTGGGAGCCATTGGAGGGCAAGATTCTTTGCTGGTACAGGAAACCCAATTGCTAGCAGAGCTCAGTCTGGAAGAGGATCCAGCTGTGAAACCCAGATGGTTGGTGGGGGTTGGCTGGAATGATCTGGAGAAGGACCCCCCCCCTGGGATCACCACCACCCGCCAGCATGGAAAAGAGGAGCCATGGCAAGAGAAGGAAAAGAGAGAACTCCCACTGAATCAAGCCAGGAGACTCCTTGATAAAGCCTTTGAACAACTCCAAGCTGCACAAAGGTATGAAGGGGAAGGGGGAGTAGCCCCAGCTATAAGAAGTAGAGCAGTCCCCTCTCCCATAAATCAACCCGATCCAGCAGCAGCCCCGGGGCCCTCAGGGGGAGGTGTAATTCCAAGAAGGCGTAGAGCTCCTAGGCTGCCTCCGTTAGAAGTAAGATACGGGGGAGATTCCAAAACCTTGGGATTTTTCCTAGCCCAAGTTTGGAGCTATATGGAAGAATACGGGGAGGATTTTCCCTCAGAAGCAGCCAAAGTGAGATATGTTACCAGGGCTCTGGAGGGAACAGCTGCAGAGTGGATGCTGACCCTGCACAATGATAATGCTCCCCAGCTGATGAATTATAACCTGTTCATGACTGCACTGCGAGCTAGATTTGTGGACCCATTGGCAGAGCGCAAGACCCGGATCAGGATGAAGACCATAAATCAGGGGAGGAGGTCAGTGGCTGACTACACCCAAGAATTTAGACAGCAGGTCATATCTGAGGCTGGTCCCAGGAAGCCTTGACAGAAGCATTTAAAGATGGTTTAAACGAAGATGTGTACCAGAGATGCATTGCTAGAAGAGACCCAAATGACTTGCAAATGTGGTACTTGCTGGCAGAAGAAGTGGAAATTGATTTAACCCGAAGCAGATGGTGGGGAGGTTCTGGGTGGAGCAAACCTTCCCCCCCATGTCCTCAAGAGATTCCCAAACCTCAGAGGGGAGGAGTGATGGCAAGACCCAACCCCTTTGCCTGTTTTCGATGTGGGAAGGAAGGTCACCGGGCTGTAAATTGCAAAGTCAAGCTGGAACCAAAGGGGGCGCCAAAGGAAGGGAAGAAACCTGAAAAATCCCCAGCAAAGCCTCGCAAAGCAGCACTAAATTCGAAAGAGATGGCAGAGGTCGCCCCTCCCGTGGAAGAAGAGTCAGACACCCTGGTTACCCCTGAGGAGGACAATTTCGACTCAGAAGACGACTTCATTGTAAGTCGAAGCCTGGGCCCTATGACCACTCCAGTGAAGTTGAGGGTACCCAATTCAGGGGTTGAAGGGGAAATACTAGCCCTATTAGATTCTGGGTGCACAAGGTGTATAATCAACAGGGAAGTAGTGGAGAAAATGGACTTAAAACTAAAACCTTCAAAGGTGCCCATTTCCTTTGCCCAATTAGATGGATCAGTGGCTGGAGGTTGCCCTGCACGCTTTATCACGGAACCTATAGAAATGATCATAGGAAAACATGATGAGACTCTGCGCTTTATTGTGGTCCCTGGGATGGACCAACCATTAATACTGGGATTGCCCTGGCTCCGGAAATGGAACCCCCAGGTGAATTGGAGAAAGGGGTTGTTGTGCATATGCACCAAGCAACGACCGGAAAAAGAGGGGAGATCTCAGCCGAAGCTTCAGATTCTGATTGAAATAGCTTCCACAGGTACCGAACCCGTGAAAGGGGAGGAGAAAATTCACAAAGAGTATTGGGATTTCAAGGAAGTGTTCAGTGAGAAGGCCTCGGATGAGCTCCCGTCTCACCGGTCAACAGACTGTGCGATTGAAATTTTGCCTGGGGTGAAGCTCCTGAAACCGAAGTTGTACTCAATGACACCACGGGAATGGGAGGAGCTAAGACTGTTTATAGATAAAAATCTGCAACATGGTTTTATCCAACCTGCTAGGCCCCGGGTAGCGGCCCCCGTGTTGTTCCATGAAAAGAAAGATGGTTCCAAACGCTTAGTGGTGGATTACAGAAATTTGAACATCATTTCTGTGGAAAACGTGTACCCCCTTCCTTTGATGAAGGACATGTTGGCCCACCTAGCCAAGGGGAAGATTTTCACGAAGTTGGATTTGAAAGAAGCATGCTACCGAATTTGAATTAAGGAAGGGGATGAGTGGAAGACCGCTTTTAACTGCCTGATGGGTTGCTTCCAATTCAACGTTCTTCCTTTTGGTTTACAAGGGGCCCCAACTGTATTCATGCAGATGATCAATCAGGTGTTACATGAACATTTATACAGGGGAGTTCTGGTTTATCTTGATGACATCCTTATCTACACGGAAACTCTGGATGAACATGTGAAACTGATGCGGTCAGTTCTACAGAAACTGTGTGCCACTAAGTTGTATGCTAAACTATCCAAGTGTGAATTCCATCAAGAGAAAATTGACTATTTGGGATATCGCATTTCATCTGAGGGCATAGAAATAGATCCAGAGAAAGTGCATGCCATATTGGAATGGGCTCCACCACGTACCAGAAAACAACTTCAAAGCTTCTTGGGATTTGCAAATTTTTACCGGCAATTTATCCCGACTTTTGCTAAGATAGCAATGCCCATCACAAATCTCTTAAAAACAAAAGGGGAGGTGAAGCCAAGGCCGAGTAAGCCATTGGAGTGGTCCATGGAGTGCCAAGTGGCTTTTGAGAAGCTAAAATGACTGTTTGCTGCAGAACCAGTACTAAAGCACCCGGATATGGAAGCTCCTTTCGTGATCCAAGCTGATGCTAGTGATGTGGCCATTGGAGCGGTGTTACTTCAAATCAACGAGAAAGGGACCTTACAGCTTTGTGCGTATACCTCCCGTAAACTGTGTGAAACCAAGAGAAGGTGGGCCGTCTGGGAAAAAGAAGCTTTTGCAGTTCGTTGGGCCTTACTAACCTGGACACATTTCCTGGAAGGAGCAAAACATCCATTTGAGGTATGGACTGATCATAAAAATTTGGAAGCCTTAAAAACGCCCCGGAAGCTGTCCCCTAAACATGTTCGCTGGGCCCAGTATTTTAAGCGGTTCAATTTCTCACTGAAGTACATTCCAGGAGGGAAGAACTTCATGGTGGATGCTCTCTCTAGATTACCCCAATATAATAGTATTCTCTAGGAGGTGATAAGTCCAATTGTTTCGACCAAACATCTAGCCACCCCAATTATCACCAGAACCGAAAAGAAGAAAGAAGAAGTGGATTTATCAAATGACCTAACCGAACAACTAAAAGAAGCTTTAAAACTTGATGATTGCTTCTTGGCTCATTCGAAAGACTATACAGTTAGAGATGGTTTGGCTTGGGTGGGGACCAAGTTGTATGTGCCACAAGTGCTGAGGGGCCAAATACTACAACAAGCTCATGATTCTAAAGCAGCGGGTCACTTTGGATTTGTGAAAACCTTACACTTGGTTAAGTGGCAATTCTGGTGGCCTACTTTGAAAAAGGACATTGAAGCTTATGTAGCTAGCTGTCCCATTTGTGCTTTGGCAAAGAGACCTCCTGGTAAGCCAGTAGGGTTGTTACAAAATGTAGCTAGACCAACAGCCCCCTGGAAGGAAATCTCTATGGACTTTATAGTAGAATTACCCAAAAGCAGTGGAAACACGGTTATTTGGGTGGTAACCGATTTGTTTTCCAAACAGGTACATTGCATACCTTGTTCCAAAATTCCATCTGCTAAGACGTTGGCTAAACTGTTTATTTCACATTTCTATAGGTTACATGGCGTTCCGGAACGCATAATCTCTGACAGAGGGGCCCAATTTACCTCAAATTTTTGGAAAGAGTTCCTGAAGTTGATAGGCTCCGCCCAGGCCTTAAGCTCCGCCCAACACCCCCAAACCAATGGGGCCTGTGAGAGGACTAATGCAGTGTTAGAACAGTATCTTAGATGCTATATAAATTATCAACAAGATAACTGGTCTGAGTTACTACCATTTGCTGATGTGGCATATAACAACTCCATACATAGTAGTACTGGATTCACTCCGTTTAAAGTGGCTTCTGGACAAGACTTTGTACCCATACCTGAACTTCCTCGTGAAAGGCCTAATATCCATTCATTGGATGAATGGATAACTCAACTCCAACTTAACTGGCCAGTAACACATAAAGCATTAGATGAGGCCCATCAAGCTCATAAGAAATTTGCAGACAAGAAAAGATCTCCACAGAAATTATATAAAGTAGGTGACAAATTTTTCCTGTCCACCAGATACCTGCAAACCACTCAAAAGTCAAAGAAGCTTGGTCCTAAATATGTTGGTCCTTTCATGATTGAACGGATTATAAATCCTGTAACAGTCCAGCTGAACTTACCGAAAACTCTTTGACGAATTCGCCTGGTTTTCCATGTTAGTTTGTTAAAACCTGAACATACTTCTGATTTAAGGCCCAGCCAGACTGACCCTCCCATACCAATACTGATTGAAGGTGAACAACATTTTGAAGTTAAAGAAATTCTGGACTCTCGCAAATGGAGGGGTCGACTCCAGTATCTTGTAGCCTGGAAACATTTCCCTTCTTCACATGCCGAATGGGTTAACAACACCGATGTTAAAGCCCCTAAGTTGATCAAAGCATTTCATTCCAAGTATCCTGATAAGCCCTAGGAATGTATTCCTTTGTAATTTTCTAATGATTAATTATTGTCTTTATATTTTCTCCTCTCTCTCTTCTAGGACTGACGGTTTTCCTTTTTCTTGGAGGGCTGAATGTCAGCCTTCAAGATCTTCTTCTACCACTTTGCATCTTTTGGCTGTCATAAGAAACGGGGGAAGGGGAGGTAGGGATAAGTCTGGGAAGTGAGCTGGAGGTGTTATATTCTTCTGTTGTGTAAATGAGGGGGGGAGCATACAATAGAGTTAGGTTTCTATTTCTCGCTTAGCTTTCTTTTCTCTGCGCAACTGCAACCCATTATCAAAGTATGCCAAGGTCAACGGACAGAGGCCTCATCATCACTTGAAGATGCCCACATAATCATATTCACAATTTCTAATTGGAAGTTTCATCTGAACTATTGGGGATGGGAACACTTCCATCACTTTGTATATGTGAATTGCGTGCCTAATTTCTCAGATTCAGAATTCTTTGGTTGCTACCACTTCACTTTCAGTAAAAGATATCTTTTCTGTAAATTAAAGAGTCTAAGTATTTCTTTCCTGGATTTTGAATGGAGCACCGCCTGACACATGACCTGGATGACTGAGAATCTCTATAGTTGGCTCAGCAGTTAAACACACTGAGCTTGTCAGATGGAAAGCTGACAGCCCAGGTTTGAGCCTCAACTGGGTACTGGATAGTCTCACAGACAAACCACTTTACTCACAAGCTTGTAGGTGAATTTCAAAGGCTTATTGTAGCAATTCCAATCCCGATCAGCAACAACTGAGATCCCGAATAAAGCTAGCACTGAGAGCAACTGCCTCTCAGCGCTCTTTATAGCAGTTTCCCAACCCCTCTCAACAAACCTAACATCTACCCATTTAGCTAATTATCCTCTGTACCTCCTCCCCCTGCCTAATCAATTACATCTAATCTTCTTACCCTCATTCTGGAACTCCAGCAAATCCCCAACCTGCCACCTAGTTAGCCCCAACAGTTGATTGAAGCCCTGTAGTTCTGGAACCTCTGCTCAACAGCTGATTGAACCCCTGTAATTCTGGAGTCGCCAACCAACAGCTGATTGAAGGGGTGCAAAACTCCAGAGAAGATGTCATGTGGATCCCCTCTGCTATCGTTTTATCAATGTGCCGGGCTCCAGTCACATTCCAGAATATAAATAAGTTCCCTGAACCTGACACCAGGTTCAAGACCCAAGTGCCACACAATGGGGTGAGCTCCCTTTCCTTGCCCCAGCTCCTGCCAATCTAATCATTTAAAAGCATGCAAATGTGAGTAGATTAATAGGTACCACTTCAATGGGAAGGTAACTGTGTTCTGTGCACCTCAGCATAAAGACATGCTCGCCACATGACCACAGAAGTGACAATACTGTCTCCTTCAGCTAAGAAATGGAGATGAACATCACCCTCTAGAGTTGGACATGACTGGACAGGAGAAACCTTTACTTTTAAAATTGTCAGAGTATGTGAAGGATAATATGGATGTTCGGAAAGAAAATTTCATTCTAAATAAAATCACAAGTCATCCTTTCTGTGACCTGACTGTCTAAGTACAGTTTTAACATGGGCACATATAATTCAGCAGAAGTAACATTCACCTAACTGACTGATACTCGCAGAACCAATTGATTTTCTCCTCATTCTCTCAGTCTATCTGTCACAAACAGCTAATTAAAAGTGCTGTCATCAGATATAATCTTCTTTCCAATTGGTTAGGACACCAAGCCATTTAATAAAAGTAATTGATTTATAATCTATGAAACTTAATACATGTAGATTTGCATTGTTCTTTTTAGACTATCCCTGTCAAACAAATGTGTCTGCTGTTGCACTGAATTCCCTGCTAGTTTCAAGTTTTCCTTTATTCTGAAAACAAATACAGTAACAGTACAAGAATGTAACCTCAATAAGGACAAAGTAATTTCCTTAAAAATGAGACGTATATTTTTGCTTTCTCCTGTCTTATCTCTGTTTTCCTCTGTCTGCTATTTTCTAAGAATATTCTTCCATTAAGGAAAAGTTGCTGGAAGAAGAAAGTTAGGAAAAACTATGTTAAAGAGATAAATAAGAGTTCCCAGCATCTCCCAAGGTTCCTAAATTCTCTCTGGGGAAAAATGGGGAGGGAAAACTCAAGTTTGTTTACATGAGTGTGAGCACCAGAAGGCCAGACGAGAAACAATAGATAGAAACTAATCAAGAAAACAAGTAATCTGAAATTAAGAAGAAATTTCCTAATGGTGAGAACAATTAACCAGTGTAACAACTTGCTTTCAGAAGTTGCAAGTGCTTCATCACTGGAGGTTTTTATGAAGACTCTGGACAACCACTTGTCCCAAATTGTGCAGATCAGGTATGTCAAATTCAATTTCATTGAGGGCTGCATCAGGGTTGTGTTTCACCTTGGTGGAGTAGCGAGGTCAATATCACTTATCTTGGGGGCATCTGTGATGGCCAAGTGCTAATGCAGGACTTTCCTGAGACTCCCTCCTTCTCATTATAATCTCCTTTCTTCCTTCTTTTTCTTCTCTTTTTTTCCCTCTACATTCTCCTTTCTTCTTCCTTCCCCTTTTTCCTTCCTTAATCTCTTCCCATCTTTCCTTCTCTTTCTTTGTCTTTCCTCTTTCCTTTTCCCATCCCTTCTTGGATGC
Organism: Laticauda colubrina; assembly: GCA_015471245.1. NCBI lineage: Eukaryota > Metazoa > Chordata > Lepidosauria > Squamata > Elapidae > Laticauda > Laticauda colubrina. Next base: position 24,087 of record BLBF01020004.1, on the reverse strand, counting down.
TCAAATGCAAAAGGGGAAACATTTCTCCTATTATTTTGTTTAGTTTTTTGTTTGTTTTGCTGGCCCTCTGCCAGCAAAAATCAAGCCAGGAGGGATACATGTGCCCCCTGGGCCCTGTTTTTGACTGCAACAGCCTCCTGCAACCCTCTGGAAGTCAGAGGGCTACAGAAGGCCATCACAGCCAAAAATGGCCCCCAGGGGAGGGCTAATGTGTCTCCATTTTCACTGGTTGAGGCACCACGGGCTGTTCCACCCCTCTTTCCAAGTGGCCCTCTGGGCCAGATCTAAAGCCCATGTCACACTGAACCAATGGATGCAAAGAGGATGTAAAACGGACAAAAAACCTTGCCATCCATTGGTTAATGCGATGTATCCGTTCTGTACTCACTGCCTCCGTTTTGCTTCCTCTCTATCCGTCCAGCATCCGTTTATGGACGTTTCATCTGCTCCAAAACTTTTGGGCTGCCTAAAACTTTAGCGCGGAAAATGTATCCAGTTCATCCATTCTGCATCCGCTACGCATCCGCTAGGCATCCGTTATGCATCCGCTACGCATCCGCTGTATCCACTAGGCATCCGCTGCGCATCCGCGCAACTCCATCTGACCCGGAGGCAGGGAGGAAGCGGAACGGACGCAGAATGGATGCAGAACAGATGCCTAGCGGATGCAGAATGGAAACAAAGTGTTTAAAACGGAAAAAATGTTCGCAGAGGGGACCTATCTCGGATATTAAGGGTGTCTACAGGATGCCTAGAGGATGCCTAGCGGAAAAGCTATACTGCCTATAAAAAGGGGGAGCAACTCGCCTGCATCGCACTTTCAGAACAGCAGCCCAGCGGTGCAGACCTCTGCAGCCTTCATCTGCCTCTTCCTCTTCCACAGAATCCAGTCATGTCCACCGTGGATTGTAACAAAGTCCTTTCGGCAGCCACCATTGTTCTGCAACAGTGCGAAGCCATTTGCAGGCTCTGTGAACACTACTGCGAGAAGAAAAAGAGCCACCCAAAAAGAGTCTGGGTCTGAAGATGGTTCACCAGAAGAGCAGAGGATGGATTGTACAACAAGCTGATGGTGGAGCTCAGGAGCGAAAACACTCGGGCGTTCCAGAACTTCATGAGGATGCCTCCAGCCATGTTTGACGAAGTTGTGCAGTGCCTGACACCCAGGTTGACCAAGGCAAACACCAGCTTCCGGCCCAGCCTGGAACCTGGGCTCAAGGTGGCACTCACTCTGTGCCACCTGGCCTCAGGGATCTCCTACAGGAGCATGCAGAACAACTGGAGAGTGCCATCCAACACCATCAGCATTGTGGTCAGAGAAGTGGTGCAGGCCATCATCGAAGAATACAAGGAGGAGCTCCTCCAGTACCCCTCCACTGAAGAAGGATGGAAGAAAGTTGCAGAGCAGTGGTATCAGAAGTGGAACTTCCCCCACACCGTTGGAGCCATAGATGGCAAGCACATGGCCTGCAAATCTCCAGCCAACTCAGGGTCCACTTATTTCAACTACAAGGGCTTCTTCAGCATCATCCTCTTCGCCATGGTCAATGCTGACTACAAGTTCATGTACATCGATGCTTCAGGCAACGGCTCTTCTTCAGATGCCCAGGTATACAATGCCAGTCACCTCAAGGAGGGGCTGGAATGCACCTCATCATGGGCTTCCCAGATCCAGAACCCCTGCCCAACGACACACAAGATGTACCCTACTTCATCGTGGGGGATGACGACTTCTCCCTCACAACCTACCTCATGAAGCCCTACACCTCCAGACTCCTCACCCGTGAAGAGAGGATCTTCAACTACAGGCTGTCCAGGGCAAGACAGGTGATGGAGACCACCTTTGGCATCCTGGCCAACAGGTTCCAGGTACTTCTCACCACCATGCAGCATTGCCCAGAGACCGTGAGGAGGATCATGGAAGCTTGCTGCATCCTGCACAATCTCATGCGCACCCGCTACCCAGTCTTGCAGAACAGGCTCGTGGACCTCCAACAAGCCAATGGGGACATGGAGCCTGGGGAATGGAGGCAAGGGCGAAACCTGATCGACACTGAAGATGTGCAAGGCCCCAACAGAGCCTCACATGAAGCGAAGAAGCAGTGCAACCTCCTGAAACACTGGTGCAACTCCCCAGCTGGAGCAGTGGAGTGGCAAGACAGGATGGTAGATGCTTAATGGATGCTTCCTTCAGCCTGTCTCATCACACGGATGAGATTGGGCCATGTATGTTTGGTTGGCCTACAATGAACAGGGCGTTTAATAAAGAGTTGTGTTTATGTTGACATGTGTGGATAATTATCACATTATTATTGATAATAAAGGGCCGTAAGTGTGGCACCTGGGAGAGTGGACCATACAGTCCCACTATGCTTGCACTGGAGGTTTATCTATCCCACAGCTATTACCCATCCCAAAGATATCCCTGCCCATCCCACAGGTATCCCTGCCCATCCCACTGCTATCTTAACCCATCCCACTGCTATCTTAACCCATCCCACAAGCATGCAATGGCTTAAACCATTTCTAAAAGTTTCCAGCAAGACTTTATTAAAAAAAAGAAATGAAGCAAGTGTGTGAATCAAAAATAGACTTTATTAACAACAAGCTATAAAACAAAAATGAGTCTCTGGCACTCCTCTTGGTCGCTCAGTCTCAGGGGTGAAGGGTCCAGGTGCTGTGGAGGTGGCTGGTGCTGGAGTGCTTGTCATCAGCTCCTCCAGAAGCAGAAGCAGCAGAAGCCCCAGCCCCAGAAGAGGGAGCCCAGGGCTGGCAGAAGATGGCTGAGGCTTTTCTGTGCTTCCGCATGGTTGTGGGGTTGCTGGCTGGCAGGGAGGCTGGCAGAAACCAAGGCTGGCAGGGAGGCTGGCAGGGAGGCTGGCACCAAGGCAGGCAGGAAGGCTGACTGGGAGGCTGGCACCAAGGCTGGCAGGAAGGCTTGCAGGCAGGCTGGAAGGCAGGCAGGCACCAAGGCTGGCAGGCAGACATGAACCAAGGCTGGCAGGAAGGCTGGCAGGCAGACATGAACCAAGGCTGGCAGGAAGGCTGGCAGGCAGACATGAACCAAGGCTGGCAGGAAGGCAGGCAGCAAGGCTGGCAGGCAGACCGGCTGGCAGCAAGGCTGGAAGGGAGGCTGGCAGCAAGGCTGGCAGGCAGACATGCAGGCAGGGCAGGCAAGGCAGTCGATGTGTCTGGAAGCAGGTCTTTCCTCTGAATGGGGACCTGCTTTCGAGCTGCTTCCGTTATATCTGCGGGGCTGACGCAATGCATCCTCCCCGCATGCGCAGTGAATGCCAGGCATCCATTAGGCTTCCGCTGTGCATCCGCTTCATCCGTTCGGCGTCCGCTCTGCATCCACTGTATCCATTCGGCATCCGCTTCATTGAGGCCCACCGGAAGCCTAGCGGATGTGCCATCCACTCCCATCCACTTCCATCCACTGGGCTTCCATTGTGCATCCGCTTTGCATCCACCCTGCGTCCTCCCCGCGTCCGTGTTATCCGCTCCAGTTATGCAAATTTTCGCCCTTTTTGAGAGCGGATAACAACGGATGGAACATTTTGCTCATCCGCTGTGTCCTTTTTGCATCCATTGGCCAGTGTGACACGGGCTTAAACACCTTTCAGGCTGCGTCTGGCTCATGGGCCTTGAGTTTGATATGCCTGGTATAGATCCTTTCCTGATTGAAATCACCTGTTCAACCCATGTGTGACTAAATCTACAAATAGTCTTAATTACACCAAGCAGCACAGGAACCCTACATCACATCTCACTTGCCTTTTGCTTGCATCTTAGAATATAAACATCTGCCTTTCTTGATCAATTTTCATAGTGTTTATCTGTGGCCTACATGCTGTTGTTAGACATACTTGATACCATTGTGTGCCTCTGTTTCTTGGATACTCAACCTGGATTACAGTCTGATTTGTGGCACTATTGGGCCCTTGATATATGGGTTCTATTGTTTGGAGCAGAGAAACCAGATGATATAAGGGACTGTGAACCCTAACATGTATGGGAGAAAGTCTCTGCTGGTTTCATGCAGATTTCTGAGGTAGCGAAAATGGTAGCCTGAACTCAATGGAACATTTCCTCCATTTTCACCAGCAACATGTAGGTTATATCCATAGTTTCGTTCACTGAACCTATAGAGTTAAGTGCTTTGTTTAAGTGCTTGACTGCCCTTCTTAAATCAATGTGAATTATGTAAAAAGATGAATAGACAGCTTCTGAACAATATAGCTGAATTAATTATATCCAGGAGAAAAAAATATTTCAAAAAACAATAAACTCTCCTTGCTGCCATTTTTACTGAGGCAAAGTCCACTGAGAGAGCAAAAGAAAGATTATAGTTAATTGTTATCTCTTTGGAAATTGTATAGATGCTTATTTTCATTAGTATATTTCTGGGAAAAGCTGCTTCAGGTATCACAAAGAATTAATGGGAAAATGTTTCTTACAAACTCTCTTTGGAGTTTTTCAATGATGATTAAAATGTTTCTACTCATACAAAGAGGCAAGATTGATCAAATTCTTTGTAGTATTCTATAATACAGTACAACATGTCAGTTTCCAAATCCTTTCCTTTCCTTCTTTTCCTTCTCTTCCCTTTTCCAATTCTGTTTAGGTTTAACATCTTCAAATCTGGTATCTTACTGTTCCAAGAAACCTACAAGATGTCAATTCTCATTTACAATTAGGATGGTATAAAGCAGTGGTGTCAAACTCATGTCATCATTGTGGTGTCACGATGTGCAAATTATGTCCCAAAATGTCCCAAAAGTATTGGGACTTTTTTTCCTTTTGCTAAACCAGATATGGGCGTGGCCAGTGCATGACACACCTGGCCCATGGTATAAAGGGAAGAAGTAAAAAATGTTAGTGAAAGTATGCTTTTCAGGGGCCCTCTTCTCTTTTGCCTTCACTCCAGACAAATTTTGGGTTCAACCAAATGGCTTATTTTGTAGAAATCTCCTTATTGTGCAGAAATAATAGTTTAGGCCAACATAAACACCTAGTATAAAGTACACCTACCTTTCCATTTGTAGTGGCAGGATTCTATTTATGGACCGGTTACTCAAACAGGACTATGGTTTCTTTTTACACTGTATAAAACAGTGTAAAAACAACAAAACAAAACAAAAACTGTATTTCTTCATATAGATTTTGCTGTAACTCCTCCTATTTCTTATACCACAGTGAATTAGGGAGCTAGCTGTCTGCTGGAGTTAGTTCTGAATGTTATCTCTTTCTTCTTGACTTTTAAAAAGACAATGTTTCAGAACCTCTGTCTAAGTAAATGGTTCTCGCATATTTCTGTTAAGGTCAACTTCCTTATTCTCTATCAAAATTGTTTCAGGATCAGGCTGACTTTGATATTGCTATTTTAAAACAAACTTTGAAACTTTTTTCTTTTATTTTATTTCAGGACAGGTGATTATCTTTAAAAAAAATTATTTTCATTAAGTGCTTCTGTTGAGATTTTTTTTTATTCAACTCAGGACTTTTTTTTTGATAAAACAATAGAATTACTATTATTGTCAGGTTTTTTTCTCATATGGACAAATTTCTTCATCCATATTATAGTTATGGACTAGTACAGGATAACTTTTATTCTCTATTTATTCTACAGGTCTCCATGTGTCCCATGTGAAATCTGCCTAATAATTTGCACAGGAGAGGAACAACTTAAAGATGCTGTGTGGGTAATACCCAAAGAAAGGCAAATTCTGACAGAATACTAGTTTTCACAATTAAGCCAGTCTACCCTTATGCTACTTCATATAATGGATGAAATCCTATTAAACCAGCAGTTGGAAATTGCCCAAATTCAGTTGCACCAACTGACTAATTACATCATCCTTAAATAGAAAGGAAGATACTCCATCACAATGTTCAAGCAAATTGAATCTTGAAGTAGATTCCTTTTCACTGAGATATGTTGGGCTGTGGGAGTTCCAGTTCTGTTTCATCCATTTGGGACTAGACTGCAGAACTGAGCATTCAAGATGGTAGTATTTCAACTGAATCTATCATTGTATCTTAAAAGCATGACTAGATGGGCTGCAGAAATAATTTTTCTCATCCCTTAGAAGAGCTGCAGTTTAAAGATATTTAAACAGGAGTGTTGTCATGTTTGCCATTTCAGAGATATTATTGTTCTTGTGAAAGGTTTTGATTACTTGTATTCTGTATTTTTTACTATGATTATGCATAACAATTTTAATATTTCTCCTTAGCTGCACATTCTTATGATTTTTTAACCAGTTTTAAAAACTAAAGCTTTTTTAACTAAAGTTAAAAAACATGTCACATTGGCCAGCGGATGCAAAAAGGACACAGCGGACGAGCAAAATGTTCCATCCGTTGTTATCCGCTCTCAAAAAGGGCAAAAATTTGCATAACCGGAGCGCATAACATGGACGCGGGGAGGATGCAGGGCGGATGCAAAGCGGATGCGGAACGGAAGCACAGCGGATGGAAGCGGATGAGAGCGGATGGCACATCCGCTATGCTTCCGTGGGGCCTCAGCAAAGCGGACGCGGAATGGATACAGTGGATGCAGAGCGGACGCCGAACGGATGAAGCGGATGCACAGCGGATGCACAGCGGATGCACAGCGGATGCACAGTGGAAGCCAAACTGATGCCTGGCATTAATTGTGCATGCGGGGAGGATGCATTGCGTCAGCCCAGCGGATATAATGGAAGCGGCTCGGAAGCAGGTCGCCATTCAGAGGAAAAGAACTGCTGCTGGACACATAGACTGCCTTGCCTGCCCTGCCTGCATGTCTGCCTGCCAGCCTTGCTGCCAGCCTTGCTGCCAGCCTTGGTTCCTGCCAGCCTCCCTGCCAGCCAGCAACCCCACAACCATGCGGAAGCACAGCAAGCCTCAGCCATCTGCTGCCAGCCCTGGCAAGAGGGACAGGGCTACCATCCCGCCCCCTGGCCCTCACTCTGGTTCTGCTGGGGCTTCTGCAGCATGCGCTTGCTCTTCTGGGGCTGGGGCTTCTGCTGCTTCTGCTTCTGGAGGAGCTGATGACAAGCACTCCAGCAGCAGCCACCTCCACAGCACCTGCACCCTTCACCCCTGGGACTGAGCGACCAAGAGGAGTGCCAGAGACTCATTTTTGTCTTATAGCTTGTTGTTAATAAAGTCTATTTATGATTCACACGCTTGCTTCATTTCTTTTTTTTAATAAAGTCTTGCTGGAAACTTTTAGAAATGGTTTAAGCCTTTGCATGCTTTTGGGATGGGTTAAGATAGCTATGGGATGGGCAGGGACACCTTTGGGATGGGTTAAGATAGTTGTGGGATGGGTTAAGATAGCTGTGGGACAGATAAACCTCCAGTGCAAGCATAGTGGGACTGTATGGTCCACCCTCCCAGGTGCCACACATATGCCCCTTTATTATCAATAACAATATAATCAATCATCCACACATGTCAACATAAACACAACTCTTGATTAAATGCCCTGTTCATTGTAGGGCCACTCAACATACATGGCCCAATCTCATCCGTGTGATGAGACAGGCTGAAGGAAGCATCCATTAAGCATTTACCATCCTGTCTTGCCACTCCACTGCTCCAGCTGGGGAGTTGCACCAGTGTTTCAGGAGGTTGTGCTGATTCTTTGCCTCATGTGAGGCTCTGTTGGGGCCTTGCACATCCTCAGTGTCAATCAGGTTTTGCCCTTGCCTCCATTCCCCAGGCTCCATGTCCCCATTGCCTTGTTGATGGTCCACAAGCCTGTTCTGCAAGACTGGGTAGTGGGTGCGCATGAGATTGTGCAGGATGCAGCAAGCTTCCACGATCCTCCTCATGGTCTCTGGGCTATGCTGCATGTTGGTGAGAAGTACCTGGAACCTGTTGGCCAGTATGCCAAAGGCGTTCTCCACCACCCCTCTTGGCCTGAACAGCCTGTAGTTGAAGATCCTCTCTTCACGGGTGAGGTACTTGGAGGTGTAGGGCTTCATGAGGTAGGTTGTGAGGGAGAAGTCGTCATTCCCCACGATGAAGTAGGGCACATCTTGTGTGTCATTGGGCAGCGGGTCTGGATCTGGGAAGCTCACCATGAGGTTGCGTTCCAGCCCCTCCTTGAGGTGACTGGCATTGTATATCTGGACATCTGAAGAGGAGCCGTTGCCTGAAGCATCGATGTACATGAACTTGTAGTCAGCATCGACCATGGCAAAGAGGATGATGCTGCAGAAGCCCTTGTAGTTGTGATAAGTGGACCCTGACTTGGCTGGCGCTTTGCAGGCCACGTGCTTGCCATCTATGGCTTCAACAGTGTGGGGGAAGTTCCACTTCTGATACCACTGCTCTGCAACTTTCTTCCATCCTTCTTCAGTGGAGGGGCACTGGAGGAGCTCCTCCATGTACTCTTCAATGATGGCCTGCACCACTTCTCTGACCACAAAGCTGATGGTGCTGGGTGGCACCCTCCAGCCGTACTGCATGCTCCTGTAGGTGGTCCCTGAGGCCAGGTGGTGCAGAGTCAGTGCCACCTTGAGCCCAGGTTCCAGGCTGGGCGGGAAGTTTGTCTTGCTCAACCTGGGTGTCAGGCGCTGCACAACTTCGTCAAACATGGCTGGTGGCATCCTCATGAAGTTCTGGAACGCCCGAGTGTCTTCGCTCCTGAGCTCCACCATCGGCTTGTTGTACAGTCCGTCCTCTGCTCTTCTGGTGAACCATCTTTGGACCCAGACTTTTTTTGGGTGCCTCCTTTTCTTCCAGTAGTAGAGTTCACAGAGCCTGTAGATGGTTTCGCACTGTTGCAGAAGGATGGTGGCTGCCGAAAGGACTTTGTCACAATCCACGGTGGACATGACTGGATGCTGTGGAAGAGGAAGAGGCAGATGAAGGCTGCAGCGGTCTGCACCGCTGGGCTGCTGTTCTGAAAGTGCGATGCAGGTGAGTTGCTCCCCCTTTTTATAGGCAGTATAGGTTTTCCACTAGGCATCCTCTAGGCATCCTCTAGGCATCCTCTAGGCATCCTGTAGACATCCTTAATATCCGAGATAGGTCCCCTCTGTGAACGTTTTTTCTGTTTTAAATGCTTTGTTTCCGTTCTGCATCCGCTAGGCATCCATCTGCATCCGTTCCGTGTCCGTTTGCTTCCTCCCTGCGTCCGGGCAGATGCGAGTTGCGCGGATGCGGAACAGATGCCTAGCGGATTTAGCGGATGCGTAGCGGATGCGTAGCGGATGCAGAAAGGATTAACTGGATACATTTTCCGCGCAAAAGTTTTAGGCAATCCAAAACTTTTGGAGCGGATGAAACGTCCATAAACGGATGCTGGATGGATAGAGAGGAAGCCAAATGGAGGCAGTGAGTACATCGCTTTTTCGAACGGATGGCAAGGTTTTTTGTCCATTTTACATCCTCTTTGCATCCGTTGGTTCCGTGTGACATAGCTGAAACCAAGAAGTCCACTTCTCAGATCTGTTCAGAAACTTAGTTCAAGTAGTGGGACTAAAGTAATAGGATTAAACTTCTACTCTGTTGAGAATCTACTGCCTCCATTAATTGATCCTATAGCGAAAATGTAGCAAAAATGCAAAATGTAGCAAAAATGCAAAATGTAGCAAAAATGCAATGCACAACAGAAGTTCTTCTTTCAGGTTAAATGTTAAGCCCATGTCACACTGCACCAATGGATGGAAAGGGGATGTAAAACGCAGAGAAACACTTGCCATCCGTTGGTTAACGTGATGCATCCGTTCTGTGTTCACTGCGTCCGTTTTTCTTCCTCTCTATCCGTCCAGCTTCCGTCGACTGAGGTTCCATCCGCTCAAAAAGTTTTGAGCTGCTCAAAAAATTTAAAACGGAAAAATCGTTTGCAGAGGGGACCTATCTCGGATATTAAGGATGTCTAGAGGAAGCCTAGAGGATGCAAAAGGACACATAGTGGAAAACCTATATTGCCTATAAAAAGGGGCAGCAACTCACCTGGGTCTCACTTTCAGTCCAGCAGCCCTGCTGTGCAGACCTCTGCAGCCTTCATCTGGCTCTTGCTCTTCCACAGCATCCATTGATGTCCACCATGGATCGTAACACACTCCTTTTGGTAGCCACCATCGTTCTGCAACAGTGCGAAACCATCTACAAGCTCTTTCAACTGTTCTCTGGGAAGAAAAGGAGGTGGCCAAGAAAAGTCTGGGTCAAGACACTCATGCATTCCAGAACTTCATGAGGATGCCTCCAGCCATGTTTGATGAAGTTGTGGAGCAGCTGATACCCAGGTTGACCAAGCAGAGCACCAACTTCTGGCCCAGCCTGGACCCTGGGCTCAAGGTGGCACTGACTCTGCGCCACCTGGCCTCAGGGACCACCTACAGGAGCATGCAATACAGCTGGAGGGTGCCACACAACACCATCAGCATTGTGGTCAGAGAAGTGGTGCAGGCCATCATCGAAGAATACCTGGAGGAGCTCCTCCAGTGCCCCTCCACTGAAGAAGGATGGAAGAAAGTTGGAAGGATGGAAGAGCAGTGGTATCAGAAGTGGAACTTCCCCCACACCGTTGAAGCCATAGATGGCAAGCACGTGGCCTGCAAAGCTCCAGCCAAGTCGGGGTCCACTTATTTCAACTACAAGGGCTTCTTCAGCATCATCTCTTTGCCATGGTTGATGCTGACTACAAGTTCATGTACATTGATGCTTCAGGCAATGGGTCAGCTTCAGATGCGCAGGTATACAACGCCAGTCACCTCAAGGAAGGGTTGGAACGCAACCTCATCGTGGGCTTCCCAGTTCCAGACCCCCTGCCCAACGACACACAAGCTGTGCCCAACTTCATCATGGGGGATGACGCCTTCTCCCTCAGAACCTACCTCATGAAGCCCTACACCTCCAGATGCCTCACCCGTGAGGAAGAGAGGATTTTCAACTACAGGCTGTCCAGGGCAAGGCGGGTGGTGGAGAACGCCTTTGGCATCCTGGCCAACAGGTTCCAGGTACTTCTCACCACCATGCAGCATCACCCAGAGACCGTGAGGAACATCGTGGAAGCTTGCTGCATCCTGCACAATCTCATGCACACCCGCTACCCAGTGTTGCAGAACAGGCTCGTGGACTACCAACAAGGCAATGGGGACATGGAGCCTGGTGAAAGAGGCAAGGGCAAAATCTGATAGATACTGTAGATGTGCAAGGCCCCAACAGAGCTTCAAGTGAAGGGAAGAAGCAGCGCAACCTCCTGAAACACTGGTGCAACTCCCTAGTTGGAGCAGTGGTGTGGCAAGACAGGATGGTAGATGCTTAATGGATGCTTCCTTCAGCCTGTCTCATCACACTGATGAGATTGTGCTATGTATGTTGAGTGGCCCAACAAAGAACAGGGCATTTAATAAAGAGTTGTGTTTATGTTGAAATGTGTTGATGAATGATTGTTATTGATAATAAAGGGGCATATGTGTGGCACCTGGGAGGGTGGACCATACAGTCCCAATATGCTTGCACTGGAGGTTTATCTATCCCACTGCTATCCTTACCCATCCCATAGCTATTACCCATACCACAGGTATCCCTGCCCATCCCACTGCTATCCTTACCCATCCCACAAGCATGCAAAGGCTTAAACCATTTCTAAAAGTTTCCACCAAGACTTTATTGACTAAAAGATCTGAACCAAGTGTGTGAAGCAAAGATAAACTTTATTAATAACAAACTGTAAAAGCAAAATGACCCAAGTAAAATGTCCCAAGCAAAGGTAAGGTCAACAGGTAGTAACCCAATCTCTGGCACTCTTCTCAGTCACTCTGAGGCATTTCCCATAGTCTCAGGGATGAAGGGTCCAGGTTCTGTGGAGGTGGCTGAAGCTGGAGTGCTGGTCTGCGGCGTCATTGGGGTGCCTGGCCCCGAGAGGACAACAGGGGATGGTGTGTGGAGGAAGCTCTCAGAGAGCTGGCTCAGTCCTGTGATGTTGAGAGCCCCTTCCTCCATGACATGTGGTGTCAGTCCCAAGACCGATGACAGATGTTCTGAGGCTGGGCTTGGCTGTGGGGTGGAGGAAGGAGGATTGTAGTGGGGCTGTCTGGTCTGCAGCTGAGCGAGGTGAGGCGTGGGTGGCATCTGTGGCATGGGTGGCATCTTTGGCGTGGGTGGCATCTGTGGCATCAGTGGCATCGGTGGCATTCGATGAACCTGTGCCTGGACTGGGAATGGCTGCCTGTGCTGCTGGACCTCCTGGGAGCCGTAGCCTTGGTAGATGAGGGCCTGTGGAAAGCCTTGGAAGGGCTGTGACATCACCTGGGGTGGAGGAGCAGGCCTGGACTGGGTCGGAGCAGGTTCAGCTGGGCCTGGAGGGTTGTGCAGAAGACCTGTGATCCTCTCCTTGACCACCTGGTACTGGGATTCGGACATGTCCATGAGGGTCTGGTTGACATAGGTGAGGAACGGCTTGGAATTTGAGGATGGTATGTCGGTGTGTACCAGCTGAGAGAGGAGATCTACGCTGCTTTTGATGGTGTCCCTGATCTCCAGCAGGACAGTGTGGCACTGTCCCTCCGGTCTGGCTCTCTGCCTGCTTTCTGTGGAAGTGGAGCTGGGGGTGGGTGTGGTTTGGTCTCTGATGGCAGTGCCCTCTCCTTGCTCCCACTGCATCAGGGGGTCCTCCATGCGCTCCACCACAGGGAGTGAAGCTGTTGGGGGGGTCTCCATCCTGGGGCGCTCCAAAGATACCTGCCTGGACACTGGAGCTGACTCTTGGCCAGAAGAGGACTGGCTCTCTGTGGGCTGCCTGAGAGAGAGTGTTGTGAGAGGGGCTGCTCCTCCGTGGCGGATCTCACCCTCCAAGAAGCTGCACTTGGCCATCACATAGGTCTCCCAGTCGGTGATCTTGACTGCGGCCTGGCCAGACTTCTTGAGGTGCAGCTTCCTGTACCAGGTGTGCATGTGCTTCCACCACCCAAGGAGGAACTCCAAAGTGTAGCCCAGGCTCTCCGCCTTCTCTCTCCAAGTCGCCTGCTTCCATTTGGTGTCTTGATAGAGCCTGTGTCCCTTCCACCAGAGATAGTCATTCTCCCTCAGCCATTCGAGCACCTCATCCTCATGTTCCTCTTTGATGGAGTATTGCCTCCTCTCCCGTTCTCGCGTATGCCTCTTCCTCCCTCTTGCAGGGCCTTCTGGGCCCTCATCAGAGGGGCTTCGATGTTCTAGAGGCTGCTCCACCACACCACCACCACCACCAGCAGCAGCAACAACAACAGTAGCAGCAAAAGCAGGATCAGCAGGACCAGCAGGACCAGCAGCACCAACAGCACCAGCAGGACCAGGATCATCAGCAGCAGAGTAAGCACCAGCAGCGCCAGCAGGACCAGGATCAGCAGCAGCATAGTAAGCACCAGGAGCACCAGCAAGACCAGGAGCACCAGCAGCACCAGGAGCACCAGGAGCAGTGCCAGCAGAGTAAACACCAGCAGAAGCCCCAGCACCAGGAGCAGTGCCAGCAGAGTAAGCACCAGCAGAAGCCCCAGCACCAGGAGCAGTGCCAACAGAGTAAGCACCAGCAGAAGCACCAGCACCAGGAGCAGCACCAGCAGAAACTCCAGCACCAGAAGAGTCAGCCCGAGCAGCAGAAGCCCCAGCAGAAGCAGAGTCAGGGCCAGGAGGTAGGATGGTGGCCCTGTCCTTCTTGCCAGGGCTGGCAGCAGATGGCACAGGCTTTCTCTTCTTCCCCATGATTGTTGGGTTGTTGGCTTGCTGGCTTGCTGGCTGGCTGTCTGGCTGGCTGGAGCTTTGTCTGGCAGCAGGTCTTTCCTCTGAATGGTGACCTGCTTGCGAGCTGCTTCCCTTTATATCTGCTTCCCTTTATATCTGCTTCCCTTTATATCCTCCCCGCATGCGCAGTGAACGCTGTGCTTCTGCTATGCATCCGCTAGGCTTCCGCTAGGCTTCCACTCTGCATCCGCTTCATCCGCTCAGCATCCGCTCTTTCCGCTGCGCATCCGCTTCGCTGTGCTCCCCCAGAAGCCCTGGAGATGTGCCATCCACTCCCATCTGCTTCCATCTGCTAGGCTTCCGTGGAGCATCCACTTTCCATCCCCTCTACATCCTCCCCCCGTCCATTCCTTTCCGTTGTTGTCCGCTCTGCTTATGCAAATTCGGGGCATTTTTGAGAGCAGATAACAACAGATGGAACATTTTCTCGTCTGCTGTGTCCTTTTTACAAACGTTTTGCATCCGTCGGCCAATGTGACAGGCCCTTTCATAACTGTGGATTGCATTCAAATGGTCCTTTTTCAAATTCAGTTTCATTTTCCTCCCAAACTTCTATGAATCTCATAGGTTTCTTCTTGACATTTAGTAAAGTTCATTCTTCAGATTAAAGGGTGTCGTTTATTTAAAGTTTAAGTGGCATTAAACAGCATCACACTGTTGCCCTATTTGGTAAATAATTTGGGGAAGTCACAAAAAGGTGTATCCCTTTCACACAATGGGAGATCAAATGGATTATACTGAGAGACAGAAAATGGGCTTTATCCAAAATTCCCCAGTGAGAATTTTGTGACTCAGCAAGGATCTGAAACCAAATCTCTGTGGCATTTTATTTATGACATCAAAACAGATTCCTCTTTCCTGAATTGCAGTACAATGTGTGGGTTGCTCGGAATCAAATTTCTCTTTTACCAATACTACATCAACATAAAGAAGCTGTTATTCTGGGAAGGTTAAAATAGCATGTGTGTAGGTTTGGCAACTGGAGATGAAAAAGATACTATCAGCTACTTCTTATCTTTGTTTCTTTTTCCAACAAGTTTATTATGTGCTCAAACTTTAATTTCTCAATTACTTCCCTTGTTTTAAAACAACAGCAATATGGAAATGTATTTCCAAAATTTAGCTTTGATTGTGATGTTAATCAAAAATTTACTCCCAAGAATTTAGTATTTAAGGTTCAAACTCATTTTTATCCTTCATCTAAGTGAGTTCTGAGCAGGTGCTGCTGCAGGGATAACAAAACATTGGAGAATGAATATGGTATGAAGTGAATGGCAGTATTTTTGTGATAGTGACGAATATTTGTGCATGGCAGTATCCTGAAAGCTACTTTGACAGAAGTCCTTAGTATAGGGACCTTAGAAAATTTATCTCCAAGTGAGCTACCCATATCATAGTTAATATTCACACAAAACACATGCAGTGGTCATAAAGCAGAAGAAAGAAAGGCCTGTTAGACATATTGCATTATTGGGCTGAAGTATGCTTTTTATTCCCTGTGTCAGGTTAAGGGTCAATTTTTGATCCTGTGGTTGGATTAAATATTCATTTATTTATGGAGAAGAATGAAGAGGGACAGGAGTAGGGGGCAGCAATTGTATATTAGGGATAGTAGAGTGAAGAACTTACTGTGCTGAAGTTTTCCTCATTTGCATAACTATTGGAGCTGTTTATTTATTATGTCTGAAGACGATGAACCTACAGAAAACAATAACTGATGTATGTGTAATGTGTTCTATCCATACCTATCCACATACACACATACACATACACAGACCAGTGGTGGTATGCTACAGGTTCAGACTGGTTCAGCCAAACTGGTATCCTCTCAGCTGATTGGTGCTGCAGCTCTCAGCTGGTGTGGAGAAAGCTGTGTGCATGCATTAGGTGCATGCACGCGTGATCACCAAACCAGTAGTGAAACAGGTAGGATACCACTGCTGACACAGACACACACAATACCCCCATCATTCTGACAAGCAAAAGGGAAACATGAATTTTGTTTTCTCATTAGCAGTAAAATACTATTAGAATAAATAGCCACTGTGTCTGGAATCAACTGCGGTCAAGGAATTCAGGCAGAATCTTTCATGAATATGCACAGAGAATATGTGTGACGTGGAGAAGAAAAATTGGGAACTTGTCCCATTTTCTGTTCTTTTTTCCTCTGTCTGCAAGTTAGTACAACATCAAAGAAAGGGATTTGGGAGTATAAGCTGCTTGCTTACAGGAGTTTGCATGGAATATACAAATATAGCAGAACAAATAAAGGAGATGCACAGAGAACAAGGAATGAAGGAAATAAATATGGTCTCTTTCTCCCTATCCTGTATGAAGCATATACTTTGGGGGTGCATCCTTCTGAACACTTCACTGACTAGATTTGTTAAAGTCAGAAAGGGACTTACCATTAAATCTGCTTTTCATTTCCATAAGCCTTCTTTTATTAATATTGGATATATTAGGGCATTAGTATCCCCAACAGATAAAATCCCAAATAATTTTCTTTTTTTTAGGATACAGTAAAGTTGGTCTATCACAACTGTCTCATGAACAACCTCCCTAAAAATGGGAGCTGGAGATTGGATAACAGTTACCTAAAAGCTCTCGGTACAGGGATGTTTTTTTCAAAAGAAGGAGCACATGAGACTCCAAGGTCTCCCTCAGGAGGCATTGACAATGTCTTGGGTCCAAGGATTTTGTCTCCAATTGTTCTTCATAATGACCAGGATAACCCTGGCTTCAGAGAACAAGCAGGTAGCACCTTATCCACTGTGATATCACCAAAATCTTCAATCTGACACATTAAGGGACTATATAAAGTCAGTAGCTGCCTCTTGAAGGACTAGAAGGTCTCAATCTTTCCACTGCTCTTCCACGTGGTTGATGGGCTAGGGTCTTTTGCTAGAAGCTCCAAAACATCTCTCAGTGTGAGCAGCAGGGGTGGGATTCTTCCAGGTTGGGTGAGCCCTTAGCTGCAATAATCAGCTGGCTCTGAACTGGTTCAATCCAAAGATCATGTGGGCCCAACCTCCTGTCCCTGCGCTATACTTACCTGTATCTGCTCAGCTGATTTGTGTGGCAGAGTGGATTGCCACACTTCAGCTGTGTTACTTCTTTGAAGTAACATTGAAGGTAAGTAACTGTGATGGCTGTGCACACGTGCAAAGTGCATGCATGCGTACACAGCATGCAATTGGCAAACTGGTTATTACACCAGGAGAATCCCACCCTTGGTGAGCAGTGGCCAAAGCTGGAAATGTTATTGCTCTCCCTACATCCATGTCATACAGAAACATAACCACAATATATAGAACCAAAAGCAAACAAACAAATAAGCAGTTGAGAGACCTGACGGGAGAAACCCTTCTGTTTAGATGCTTGTCAAAAAAAGAAAAATATAATTACATGCTCCAATCTCTCATATTTCTCATCAAAACTACCTACTATGTACAGGATATGTCTGTCAACCCTGCTGTAATCCACCCAGCTCACTAACAATCTCTCTCATAACATTCCAACTAACTGTAACCATCTAACTTTTCCTAATTCACTGCCTCTTCAGCTATTACAGGATATTTAACTATATCCTGAATTCCCCACTTTTCTAGGAACCCTCACCACTTATTTACATTGATTGGCAAGTCTCATGTCCCCCACCCAATTCTTTTACTGCATTGAAGATTTTTCTGGTCTTACATACAATGTTTTGGTAATTCATGGGTCACCTTGCCAAGTTCTCTAGCATTACTATCTCTTACAAAATGGTCTGCACTGTTACCATCCTCATTGTTTGTTGCTACCTTAAAGGCTAGTTGCTCTTATATTTACTTATTCTGCTGCCTCTCCTCTCACTGGCTGTAATAAGCTGATCCCTCGATACTAAGTTCAGTTTCAGCTCCTTGTCTTTACTATTGTCACTCTTCAGGAAATACTAGCAACTGTCATGTTCTCCTTCCCACGTCCTCCCACAGGGTTGAAAGGTTGAAAGCACTCCTGAAGCTGATCAACTCTGTTAGTAGCTTTACTGCTTCTCAAGGATACCAATTGTTCTAAAGTGGCTCCCTTAGAAAGCTGTATCCTACATGAACATTAGTTTCTTTGTTGATCCCAGTCAGTATCTTTTAAAACTGTTTCAACATCATTGAACAACTTAACATGCAGTGCTCCTCTACCCCATGCCCTACCAAAAGCCCTATAGATTCATGTTTACAGGCTTTCAATTTCACATTCAACCCACATTTTCTCATCATTATAATCTCCCCAATGCCTTCTGTTTCATACCTTAAACCCAATAATCCACTAACTCCCAAAGAAAGAAGCTCCATTAAGATAATTTAAAACAACTTATCCTAGACCATAACTGAACTGTCTTTTTCTCAGTGCTTTTTGCAAAAGAAAAAAGAAAAAAAGTGTGTTTGTAGGGAGAACCATTGCTTCTCAAATTTATCATTTTTAAAATAACTCAATGATTAATGCCCTAATGTTTCCTTCCAAGGCTTTTTAAGTCCTTGGCTTTTGTGCATGCATGTGGGTATGGGCGGATGTGTGTGATTGTGTGTGTGTCTGTGTGTTTGTGTGTATGTGCATACACATTTTATGAGCCTTTTGGCTCTTAAGAAACTTTTCTTATTCATCAGAAACTCTTTTGCCTTTCTAACAGCATGTTTGCTTCTAGAGAAAGGGATGC
The DNA here is from genome assembly GCA_015471245.1 of Laticauda colubrina. Taxonomy (NCBI): domain Eukaryota; kingdom Metazoa; phylum Chordata; class Lepidosauria; order Squamata; family Elapidae; genus Laticauda; species Laticauda colubrina. Next base: position 5,669 of record BLBF01020004.1, on the reverse strand, counting down.
ATATCCCCACATACACCAGTGCAACCAGTGGTTTTGAAAGTTGGAAGGCAACTTCTAACTAAAATGCTTTTTAATGAAACACTGTATTACGGGACAAAATGAGGGTAAGCAATATTAAATTTTTACAGGATTGATGTGTACATTCCCTGTAATACAGGATCAGTGAAGCCCAAGAGGGCAGTGAAAGATTCAAAACAAACAATAATTTTACTATTGGCACATACACATTTCTCGTGAGGTGCAATCATTAGGCACATCATTATAAGCACATACACAAATGCATACGCAGAATCATACCCCGCCCTTTTTCTGTTCATACCATAAAATAGATTTGGCATTTATAGAGCTCATCTCTGCCACTATACACCATCAAGGAAGGATTTATGGCAGCTACAGAAATCATATAACATTGGTTTGTTTACTGAATGGCTCCCAATCCTGCAAATATGGAGCACAAAAATGAGAGATGGGTTTTTGTTTTTTTTTGTTTCACAAAATATCTACCATTGTCCTTCCATTTTCAGAACATTTGGCAAAATCTCTGGTAGATTTTTGAATGTAATCAGATGAAGACTGACTTAACTGGAAAGTCAGTAAACATCTAAGAATGACCAGAATGTTGTTTTAAGCAGGGTGATTTAATTCACATATCTTGGAATATTATTACATTTTGGACTGGCCACTTCTGCAAATGTTACACTGTTCTTTTCAAGCAAAAATGTCCATAAAATGTTGTATGCTGAGGGGAAAGCTTGGCTAACAATGTGCATAGTAATGAAACAGCATGCAAAATCCGTATGTTAAGATGCATCTGAAAGCAAATTCTCAGTTTCATGAGTTTTTCTTTCACTGAGGGATGCAGTAATTTGACAGAACAACCTTCTGACTGAATACATATCCTATTCATAATGTGGGAATGCCTCAGCTGTGGCTGGAGAAAACTGTTTATTTCTTCCAACTGTGCAGCAAAACTGCACTGCTTTAGCCCCAGTTTTTGCACTTGTAAAATGTGGATTTTCTCAGCCTATCCACTATAAAGTGAAAAGTGGGTTTTCTATTTGCTCCAGCCATGCTACTGGTCAGCATTCAGTGGACAAACTGGCATAATGGCTTCCCTTCCCAAATGTTTCAGTTAGATAAAGCCTGTCATCAATAAATGTTAAATTATATAAGCATTGTCCTGTCCATCATGTCTCTCAGTTCCAATTCAGCCAAAGACCCAAACCACAGAAGTAAGGAGGAGATGTAAAATCCTCAGTGGTTTGTGGATGCAGCTTAGGTCAAAGAGCATGATGTTTTGACAAGTAGTAACTTAAACTCTCACCTTCAAGTGATTTCACTTTTTATATAATTACTAAGTTTTCTGAAACTAAAGCCTTAATATTTATACAGGTCAGAGAGTCATGTGTAGGTAGCAATGTGGAGAAAACTGTAATAAAATATGTCTATTGATGCAAACTGCTAAAATGGATTTTTCCAAACATAAAAACAGGAAAGAATAGCTGCTGCTAACGTTTATCATTCTGCAATCAGGAATTTGCACAAAATGTTTATTTGCAAAAAAAAATAAGTTTCTAAAGAAGCATACATTTGGATAAAGGAACATATAAGAAGCAATATCTACATTTATTTAATCTATCTATCCCTCCCTTGATCCATCTATCCACCCATCCATCCTTCCATTCATCTTATTTTTAGGAGATATTATATCAAGGAAACATCTATTAAAGGCCCTGTCACACTGGCCGACAGATGCAAAACGTTTGTAAAAAGGACACAGCGGATGAGAAAAATGTTCCATCTGTTATTGTCCGCTCTCAAAAGGGGCAAAAATTTGCATAACCAGAGCTGACAACACAGAAAGGAACGGATGGGGGGAGGACGCAGGGTGAATGGAAAGCGGATGCTCCACAGAAGCCTAGCGGATGGAAGCGGATGGGAGCAGATGGCACATCCGCAAGGCTTCCGGGGGACCACAGCAAAGCGGACGTGGAATGGATAAAGCGGATGCAGAGCAGAGGCCGAGTGGATGAAGCGGATGCACAGCGGAAGCCAAGCGGATGAAGCGGATGCACAACGGAAGCCTAGCGGAAGCCTAGCGGATGCCTAGTGGATGCCTAGCGGATGCCTAGCGTTCACTGTGCATGCGGGGAGGATGCATTGCGTCAGCCCCGTGGATATAAACAGAGGCAGCTCACTCTGCTTCTGCTGGGGCTTCTGCAGCATGGGCTCGCTGTTCTGGGGCTGGGGCTTCTGCTGCTCCTGCTTCTAGAGGAGCTGATGATGATGCTTATGGCGGTGGTGCTTCTGCTGGTGCTTACTCTACTGAAGATGCTTCTGGCGGTGGTGCTTCTGCTGGTGCTTACTTTGCTGAAGCTGCTTCTGGTGGTGGTGCTTCTGCTGGTGCTTACTCTGCTGAAGCTGCTTCTGGTGGTGGTGCTTCTGCTGGTGCTTATTCTGCTGAAGCTGCTTCTGGTGGTGGTGCTTCTGCTGGTGCTTACTCTGCTGAAGCTGCTTCTGGCAGTGGTGCTTCTGCTGGTGCTTACTCTGCTGAAGCTGCTCCTGATCCTGCTGGTCCTGCTGGTGCTCCTGGTCCTGCTGGTGCTCCTGGTCCTGCTGGTGCTGCTGGTTCTGCTGCTGGTCCTGCTGGTGCTGTTGGTGGTGGTGGTGTGAAGGAGCAGCCCCTACAACCTGGAGGCCCCTCTGATGAGGGTCCATGTGGTCCTGCCAAAGGGAGGAAGAGGCAGACGCGAGAATGTGAGAGGAGGCAATACAACATCAAGGAGGAACATGAGGATGAGGTGCTGGAGTGGCTGAGAGAGAATGAGTATCTATGGCAGAAGGGACAGAGGCTCTATAGGGACACCAAAAGGAAGCAGGTTGCTTGGAGAGAGAAGGCGGAAAGCCTGGGCTACACTTCGGAGGTGCTCCTTGGCTGGTGGAAGCACATGCACACCTGGTACGGGAAGCTGCACCTCAAGAAATCTGGCCAGGCCGCGGTCAAGCTGATGGACAGAGAGACCTACGTCATGCCCAAATGCAGCTTCCTGGAGGGTGAGATCTGCCAGCGAGGAGCAGCCCCTCTCACAACCCTCTTTCTCTGGCAGCCTGCTGAGAGCCAGTCCTCTTCCAGCCGAGAGTCAGCTCCTGTCCCCAGGCAGGTGGAGCGTGCCACGACGGAGAACCCGCGGACAGCTGTTGTAACCGTGGCGGAGCATGTGGAGGACTCCCTGGCACAGTGGGAGAAAGGAGATGGCACTTCCACCACAGTCCAACCCGCATCCACCCCCAGCTCCACCTCCACAGAAAGGCAGAGAGCCAGACAGGAGGGACAGAGCCACACTGTCCTGCTGGAGATAAGAGACGCCATCAGGAGCAGCATAGATATCCTCTCTCAGCTGGTACACACTGACTCTTCATCCTCCAACCGCAAGCCCTTCCTCATCTATGTGAACCAGACCCTCGTGGACATGGCGGAACCCCAGTACCAGGTGGTGAAGGACAGGATTACCGATCTGCTTCACAACCCTCCAGATCCAGTTGAACCTGCTCCCACCCAGTCCAGGTCTGCTCCTCCACCTCAGGTGATGTTCCTCCCATTCCAAGGCTTTCCACAGGCCCTCACCTACAAGGACTACGGCTACCAGGAGGTCCAGCAGCACAGGCAGCAGCCCTTCCCAGTCCAGGCACAGGTTCATCAGATGCCACCGTTGCCACCGGTTCCACTGATGCCACCCATGCCACCCATGCCACTGCTGCCACCAACGCCAAAGATGCCACCCATGACACTGATGCCACCGACGCCAGTCCTCACCCAGCTGCAGACCAGACAGCCCCACTACACTGCTCCTTCCTCCACCCCACAGCCAAGCCCAGCCTCAGTACATCTGTCCTCGGTCCTGGGGCTGACAACCCATGGCATGGAGGAAGGAGCTCTCAACATCACGGGGCTGAGCCAGCTGTCTGAGAGCTTCCTCAACACACCGTCCCCTGATGTCCTCTCGGGGCCAGGCACCCCAGTGGTGCTTCAGTCCAGCACTCCAGCAGCAGCCACCTCCACAGCACCTGGACCCTTCACCCCTGAGACTGGGCACACCTCTGAGTGACAGAGAAGAGTGCCAGAGACTGGGTGGCGACCTGTAGACTTTATTTGGACACTTGACTTGGGTCATTTTTCTTTTACAGCTTGTTATTAATAAAGATTATTTTTGCTTCACACACTTGCTTCATTTATTTTTGTAAATAAAGTCTTGGTGGAAACTTTTAGAAATGGTTTAAGCCTTTGCATGCTTGTGGGATGGTTAAGGATAGCAGTGGGATGGGCAGGGATACCTGTGGGATGGGTAATAGCTGTATGATGGGTTAAGATAGCTGTGGGATGGGCAGGGATACCTTTGGGATGGGTTAAGATAGCAGTGGGATGGGCAGGGATACCTTTGGGATGGGTTAAGATAGCAGTGGGATGGGCAGGGAAACCTGTGGGATGGGTTAAGATACCTCTGGGATGGGCAGGGATACCTTTGGGATGGGTAATAGCTGTGGGATAGATAAACTTTCAGTGCAAGCATAGTGGGACTGTGTGGTCCACCCTCCCAGGTACCACACCTATGGCCCTTTATTATCAATAAAACATAAACACAACTCTTTATTAAATGCCCTGTTCATTGTAGGCCCACCCAACATACATGGCCCAATCTCATCAGTGTGATGAGACAGGCTGAAGGAAGCATCCATTAATCATCTATCATCCTGTCTTGCCACTCCACAGCTCCAGCTGGGGAGTTGCACCAGTGTTTCAGGAGGTTTCAGGAGCTTCTTCCCTTCACGTGAGGGGGCCTTGCACATCCTCAGTGCCTATCAGGTTTCGCCCTTGCCTCCATTCACCAGGCTCCATGTCCCCATTGCCTTGTTGGAGGTCCACGAGCCTGTTCTGCAAGACTGGGTAGCGGTTGCGCATGAGATTGTGCAGGATGCAGCAAGCTTCCACGATGCTCCTCACGGTCTCTGGGCGATGCTGCATGGTGGTGAGAAGTACCTGGAACCTGTTGGCCAGGTTGCCAAAGGCATATTCCACCACCCGCCTTGCCCTGGACAGCCTGTAGTTGAAGATCCTCTCTTCACGGGTGAGGCATCTGGAAGTGTAGGGCTTCATGAGGTAGGTTGTGAGGGAGAAGGCCTCATCCCCCATGATGCAGTAGGGCACATCTTGCGTGTCATTGGGCAGCGGGTCTGGATCTGGGAAGCCCACCATGAGGTTGCGTTCCAGCCCCTCCTTGAGGTGACTGGCCTTGTATACCTGGGCATCTGAAGATGAGCCGTTGCCTGAAGCATCGATGTACATGAACTTGTAGTCAGCATCAACCATGGTGAAGAGGAGGATGCTGAATAAGCCGTTGTATTTGTGATAAGTGGACCCTGAGTTGGCTGGAGCTTTGCAGGCCACGTGCTTCCCATCTATGGCTCCAATGGTGTGTGGGAAGTTCCACCTCTGATACCACTGCTCTGCAACTTTCTTCCATCCTTCTTCAGTGGAGGGGCACTGGAGGAGCTTCTCCAGGTATTCTTCGATGATGGCCTGCACCACTTCTCTGACCACAATGCTGATGGTGTTGTGTGGCACCCTCCAGCCATACTGCATGCTCCTGTAGGTGGTCCCTGAGGCCAGGTGG